>CANXME010002347.1:0-275863 GCA_948144175.1 Closterium sp. NIES-65
CCGCTTTTCCGAGGGTAGTTTGGTGGCATAGGGTGTGGCTGGTTTTAATGACTACACGACGGTTGGGTGCAGGGATTGTTAATTCAATCCTGCCCGACTCCGATAGTTCGTGTTTTCATTTGCCTGAAGGCCACGGAGACCCGACTGACAAAAGTTAGAAGAAGAAAAGGATTGAACTAGCAAGAATGAGGATAAAATAGCAAACCCTAGAAGGGTTGTACTCGCTATAGAGCACCCCACTACAGGCTAGAACAATAAAATAATATTCTGACACACCCCCATAGCCAAAGTGGGTGTAATCACAGAGCAGGCAAAGCAATACAAGCTCAGGGTGGATCACAATGTCACCACACATTCTGAGCACAAGTTCAAGAAGAAATAGTTTAGAGTTCACAATTATAAGCAGAGCTAGTGGTAGTCACAACGAGCAAGTGAGGAGGAGGAGAGAGAGTGAGGGGAGAGGAGATAGGAGGCGACGGCTGAAGCTGCAGGCACACGGGCAACAGGAGGCACACTGGCACAGCGGCTACCGGACAGCGCCCGACTACAGGAGTAACAGGCCCCGCGGCTCAAATAGCGGCGGACGGGCAACGGACCCACGGGCGGCTGGCACAGCTGGCTACGACTGGGCTACCGGGACAGCGCCCCGGACTACAGGTGCTGCGAACGACAAACTGACAACCTCCACTCAACCTCCCGCACACAGTCCCACCCCCCTGATGCACACCCACTGCTACACCGCTAGCTGCACTCCCACGCACCCCCCCTTAAACCCTAAACCCGAGTCTCCCACACAACCACCCCCTCAGCGACAGCTGCAGCAGTGGGAGACGAAGGAGGAGGAGGAGCAAAGGAGGAAGGCACACCGAGCACCCCCATACCCGCCACCCCACAGCTCGCGGCCCCCGAAGGAGCCGCGACGGGCGACGGGAAATGGCAGGGGGAGGGGGGGGGGGGGAAGCGGTGTGGTGAAATGGGCCCACCACGGGCCTGGTTGGAGGGCGGGGCCGCGACAAGGGGCGGGGCCGCGACGAGGGGCGGGGCCGCGACGAGGGGCGGGGCCGCGATGGTCGGGGCGGGGCCGCGACGTAGGGCAGGGCCGCTTCGAGGGGCAGGGCCGCGACACAGGGCGGGGCCGCGACGTAGGGCGGGGCCGCGACGGTCGGGGCGGGGCCGCGACGTAGGGCAGGGCCGCTTCGAGGGGCGGGGCCGCGACGCAGGGCGGGGCCGCGACGTAGGGCGGGGCCGCGACGTAGGGCAGGGCCGCTTCGAGGGGCGGGGCCGCGACGCAGGGCGGGGCCGCGACGTAGGGCGGACGCCCGCGAAGGTAGGGCAGACGCCCGCCGCGCGCGCCTCGGGGCGCACAGCGGCAAAGAACCGCCGCGCGCCCCGGGGCGCACGGCGGGCAGAAAACCGCCGCGCGCCTCGGGGCGCACGGCGGGAAGGAAAACCGCCGCGCGCCTCGGGGCGCACGGCGGGAAGGAAAGGTAGCAGCGGAAGCGAGGTGGAAACCCACCCACAGGATCGATCCAAGGGGATCGACCTGCTCTGATAGCATGACAAAAGTTAGAAGAAGAAAGAGGATTGAACTAGCAAGAATGAGGATACAAATAGCAAACCCTAGAAGGGTTGTACTCGCTATAGAGCACCCCACTACAGGCTAGAACAATAAGATAATATTCTGACACCGACTGCCCACCAGACGTAGCGCTAGGCATATGGATCAGGAGGCAGTGAACAGGATGATGGCGCAAGTGGCGGAAATGCAGGAAAGCATGCAGTCGTTAATGGCGGAAGTGACGACACTGCGAGAGGAAACGCCGAGCTACGCCAGACGCGAGGTGAAGCGCGTCAGGAGTCGCCTGTGGACGAAGGAGAGGGCAACAGTCAGGCGATGAGCAATCCATTGGATGCGCTCATACGTGACTTCGAAGAGGAGGATAGGTAGCGAGCGGCAGCGGCACCAGTTGCAGTGACGACGATCAAAATCAAGCCCGTCAACCCACCTCCGTTTAATCCTACGGACAAGACGGTTACGGTAAAAGGGTGGCTGCTCGGGGTCGAAGTCTTCTTCACTGCAGCCGGAGTTAATGACGACGCCACGCGTATTGATTACGCAGTCTCCCTTCTTCGAGGTGCAGCGCTTGAGTGGTGGCGCCGAACCTTAGAAACAGGGACTTCGACAGGTGTGACACGTGCGGCAGACGGGACCTCTACAGTGACTAATCAAGTGGCAACCTCGATCTTCGGAGTGACCACGATACGCACATGGAAGGAGTGGGGCGCAGCCTTACGAGGTCGCTTCGAGCACGTATCCGCCTCGGAGCAAGCTCGCATGAAGCTGCGTGCATGGTCGCAGATGGCTTCTGTCCAAGACTACACGGCGTCATTTATGAGCCTCGCCGACCAAGTTGATGACATGTCGGAAGCTGAACGGCTGGATAAATATATCAGCAGCCTCAAATACGAAATACAGTACGAGGTTCGCAGGGGCCGTCCGACGTCATTTCTTGCAGCTGTACAGTTGGCGGAGTCCACGGATGCGCTGATGCAGTACGCGAGAGCAGCTTCCCGGGAGGGAAGCCGTTTTCGTGGCCAGACCCATCGGACCACGATCAACGCCGTCCATACACCCGACCGCCCTCCTAAGGGACCGTGTTACCGGTGTGGGAAGACAGGTCACTACATGAAAGACTGCCACGAGAAAACGCCGCTGACGGGGAACGACAGGAAGGAGCATGGGAAATGGGAAGAGTCAGTAATTAGCGGGCCCTTTACTGACTGTGCTCCGTCGCCCGAACCCCACCATCCCCACCGAGTCGTGGTTCCGATTCATGCAATCGATCGCACTCGCCGAATAACGGGGATAATCATGTGGATCACCTTGTGCTGGTCACTGGAAAGGTGTTAAAAAATAATTTGAAAATGTTCGTCGATGGGGGGGCCAGCCATAGCCTCTTCAATCTGGCGAGCGCAAAAAAATGCAAGCTGCAACTTGATAGGTGTCCGCCCGAAATCGACGCTCGCCTCGTGGATGGGACGCCTCTGGCGATAACGGAAGAAACACGGACGGTCAGGATCGAATGCGGCGACGACTTCGGCTTCAGCATGAAGTTCCTCGCGACAACGCTGGACGCTGCGGCGTACTGCTGGGACGAGATTGGCTGCGACGATACAACCCCGTCATCGACTGGACAACGGAGAACGTGCAGCATCAACAAGCACGAGGGGCTAATTAAGCTGCCTGCATGGACACCTGACTACATCCAAGCCCCGTGCGTCAAAGCCATCACTATAGCTCGACACTTCAACAGGGGCGCGCAGCTGTTCGCCGTTTTGTTTACGCGAGTTGGTAGCCGACACCGAAGGAAAAGACATCGAGAAGCTGTGTGCAGCTGTACCACCGGATTTAGCAGAACTGATTCGGAGGTACCCCGAAATCTTCCCCGACGATCTGCCAACTGGACTGCCACCGGGGAGACCCAAGGACCACAAAATCCAGCTTGAACCTGGAGCGCAGCCAACCGTTCGGACACAGTGGCGGTTGACCCAGCCGGAACTCGAGGAGCTACGACGACAAATCGACGCACTGTTGGAGAAAGGGTTAATTCGGGCCAGCACATCTCCATTTGCGGCACCAATTCTGTTCACTCCGAAGAAAGACGGCGGGCTTCGCATGTGTATCGACTATCGCGCGCTGAACAGGGTCACCATCAAGTCTTGCTACCCAATCCCACGCACCGACGATCTACTCGACCAACTTCGTGGCGCTCGCTACTTCTCGAAAATTGACTTACGTGGCGGTTACCATCAAATACGAGTCTTCGCCGACGATTGTCACAAGACCGCGTTTCGCACATGCTACGGGAGTTACGAATTTACAGTGATGCCTTTCGGCCTCACGAACGCGCCTTCGACTTTCCAACTGACCATGAACAGGGTTTTTTCGGGACTTTCTATACCGATGCGTCATCGTCTATTTGGACGATATCCTCATTTTTAGCAAGACAAGGGAGCAGCACCTCTGTGACCTGGACGCAGTGTTTACGCGGCTGCAGGAGAATCGACTCATCACCAAGGGCTCTAAGTGCGAGTTTTTTAAGCAAGAATTGGAGTTTTTGGGGCACGTCATTTCGCGCGACGGCATTAAATCGACCCGGCGAAAATCAAGACCATACAGGAGTGGAAGCCCCCGACGAACGTCACGGAACTCCAGAGTTTCCTCGGATTTGTGAATTACGTCCGGCGTTTTATCCCGAATATGGCGGGGATAACCGGCCCGCTGACCGACCTGCTGCACAAGGACACAAATTTTGTGTGGGGGAGGAGGCAGAAGCGGCTTTCCAGGAACTCAAGAGTTTTCTCGTATCCCCTCTTGTGCTGCGCATCGCCGACCCATCGAAGCCGTTCGAAGTCGTAACCGACGCCTCGGATTTCGCCATCGGAGCTGTGCTTCTCCAAGATTTCGGGAACGGGTTGCAGCCGATCGCCTACGAATCACGGAAGCTGCACGCAGTCGAACGCAACTACCCAATCCACGTCAAGGAGATGCTCGCCATTATGCACGCCTTTAAACCATGGCGATGCTACCTGGTGGGCGCCGACGTCACTGTTCGCACAGACCATAAGTCCTTACAGTACCTACGAGCCCAACCCAACCTCAACCCACGACAGATTCGATGGCTCGACTACATGGAGAGCCATTTCACCTACCGCATCACGTACAAAAAAGGGGCGAATAACATCGCCGACGCACTCACCCGACCGACAGTACAATCCGCTGGCAGTACTCATCACCCATTCGAGACCACTACTTACAGGACTTATTCACCCACGGCTACTCTACGGACCCATTCTTCACGACCGGGAATCATCAGCAGGCCACAGACGCAGAAAGGGGATTATTACCTAAAGCCGGAACCGGCCGGATTTGGGTCCCCGCTTACCGGCTGGCTGCGTGAACTTCTCATCCAGGAGGTCCACGATTCGAACTTCTCCGGACACTTTGGGGTTGATAAAACCCAGAAATTACTGCACCGTCGATATATTGGCCTGACTCCTTAACGACGTGCAGCGATATGTGTCCTCATGCAGGGTGTGGCCAAGCTATGAAATCGACACGCCAACGTCCATCTGGGCTGCTGCAACCCCTCGAGCCACCCGAACGACCGTGGCAGGCAAGTGACGATGGATTTCGTCACGGGGATGCCAGCTGGGCCGACGGGCAACGACGCTGTTCTCAGTCGTCGTCAACCGCTTCACGAAAATGGCACCACTTCGCACCATGCCGCACGACAATCACAGCCGAAGAAACTGCGCGACTTTCATCTCGACGGTCCGTGCGACTCACACGGCATCCCTTCAGCGATCATCAGCGACCGCGACCCAAAATTCACATCCAAGTTCTGGAAGGAGACGTGGGCGCAATACGGCACGAAGCTACAGTTCTCATCGGCTTACCACCCGCAAACCAATGGTCAAACCGAGCGACCAATCAGACCATGGAGTAGTTAATCAGGACAACTGCCCACGACCCCGCCCGCTGGGAAGACTTTCTCGCGATGTTGGAGTTCGCTTTCAACAACGCACCATCAAGGACGACTAATCACTCCCGTTTTTCTTGAATTACGGGATGGACCCGACGGTTCCCAACGCGACTACTCTCGACAATCCAGTCCCCCGATCACAAACTTTTGTGACGGAACTCCAGGAAACACGAGAAAAAGCCGCCGACGCAATCCGCAAGGCGAATATCACCTCCCGCAAATACACGGACCTTCTACGACGGGAACTCGTCTTGACCACTGGGCAATTAGTGCTACTTGACACGAAGAACCTGCACCTGCCCGGCCCGTCGAAATTACGCCACGATTTTGCGGACCGTTCAAGATTATCAAGATGGTGACAACCTGTCACCAGGCGAAGTTGTTGCTACCCCGACGACTGGGCGAATTCATGACGCCGTTCCACGTCAGCCTACTTCGCAATTCGTGCCAGCCACAACAGACATCGGCACGTACAACAAGCTGCCCCAACAGCACGGCCTGTTTCGGAACCGACACTTCGACCCTTCGAAAATCCTGGCTCATCGGTTCAACCTTGACGCAGCTGGCCGACACGTGGATTTCCTGATTCGTTGGACTGATCGCATCAGTGAGGATGACACGTGGGTGTCTTCCGCCTCGCTCGATACCTCGCCACTTGTTGGTGATTACTTGGTGCGCAGGCGTGTTGCAGACATTGACCGCCTTTCTTAGAGGGGGGGGGGGGTAGTGTAAGGAATTTTCCCGAATTCCTTATCGGGGCTGACTGCTTCGCGTACAACCCGATTTTCGGAGTTGGCACGTTCGGAGAGGAGGAGGCCGATTTCAACGCTGCCGAGGCTTCTCGCGTCGCCTTCGGCATTTCCATCGCCGAACTTGCACCCAACCTCGCCTCCCGAGGTTTCCTCCTCCTGGTTAGGCTAGTCCTATAATAGTCTGTGCATTCATTCTATTCTCAGATTCATTCAGTCACAGCCTCGTTATTCGTTTAACGCCTGCGCACTCTTTTACAACTCATAACATATGTACATTTCAATGGCTCGCATGCTAAGGGATATTGCAGAGCTTCGGTTCCGTTGGCCTCCGTGGTCCATGGTCCCCAGGTGGAGGCATACTCCTAGTAATACGAGGTCAAAAACGTATCGTATGAAATGTGAGCCCAAAATTTCGTGCAAGGGCGACTTTCTACTCTGTCGCCACTGGCAGGTAGTTCTACGACAATGTGTACCCCTTTCTGTCCTCGAACCACACCTCGCAGCTGCACCGCTCTGCAACCCCTCCCCGCCGCTCACATGCATCAGACCCGCAATCTCCGCTTGTGCTATTTCCACATCCTCCTCGCTTCGGAGAAGCTTCCTCGGGATCGTCTTGCACGCCATAGTGGGGAAATCTTGGCCAGACGATGAATGTTTCCCAAGACGCGCGTCTCTTCGGTGCGATCGACGAACTATTCCAGACGCCGCCGCGGAGGATCTCGTCACCCAAAACGAAATGCCACGAGAGCGGCTCGGATTCAAAGGCAGCACCCACCCGCCCAGCGGGGCCATGGCTCCGTCCCTCGACTGCCCACCCACGCGGCGGACTCTAAAGATGCAGGAGACTGATAAGAAAGCTCTTGAAACGCGATCTTCTTGACAGAATTGCTAGAAAGCTCTAAAGACTCATTTCCATCTTTGGAAGGCATACAGCAGTTGTCGCACAAAGACTCAGCACGACGGCAGCGGCTGAAGGTCTGCTGGTGGCGGTCCATGTCGATCATAGTGAGATTAGAAAAAACTATGAAGAACGTTTAGGCGAGTGCTATTAGTTTAAGGTTCGCAACGACGAAGAGCAGTAGGGCTCAACGAACCAGAGGAGGTGAATTTTGAGAATGATCGCCAAAGAAATGAACCTCCCATATATCTTGCTCACCTTGAGCCGAATGCAAGGGGTGGTAGGTTTGTTGGGGCTGGAGGGGAGGCTTGGCTCGGTGCTGGTCTGGCTGGCTTGAGTTCTGCGCTGTCGGCCCCCGCAGCTTGTGTCGTCTCACCCCACACGTGTCCGCGGCTCCTCTGCCGGAATGAAGCTCATTGGTCGGGTGACAGGAGCCCACAGTAAACATCAGTTGAGGTTGCGAAAGAAAATGTTTCCTTTTGTCGATTTCTGTGGAATCACTGCCGCTAGTTGACGGATGATAGGAAAAACCGCATTGAGGACAACGGTCCGAGCTGCGACATCGAGAAGTGAGCGGTGGAAGACCGGCTTACGTTCAAGCTCCGACATCTATCATAATTACAAAGGCACCGCTCTGGACATTCTTTGGAAACAGCGTTCTGCCCAGACGATTTCTCGAAAATTCGATTCTACGTGCCAAAAAATTGATTTCTTAGCTAAGCTAAGAAAAAGTGCGTGACTGTCCCAATCAACTCTGAAGTGCACAGGCTCCGATATTCGAGAATCCAGTTTTCTTGGGTGCAGCCACAAATATTTCAGGAGTACACCAATTACGGGGTACATCCTTCCTGAACAAAAACCCTGCTCCCAAGCTCGTAAGCCGGCCGGTTCAGACATGCAATGATGGTCCGGCGTACCTTTCGTTGATGTAACTGACGGCTGTAACCCAGAACTTCGCCACGTCGTCAAGGAATTTGTGCGTTCCGCACGACTACCATATACTAAGAGCGTGTCTGAAGTGAACGTCGACGTTTCCCGACGAAACTTTGAGGGATGTCGAGGAATCCTGACGGTCTGAACGCTCGATCCGAGGGTTGGCACTCGCCGACATTCCTCGACGAAACTGTACATTCGTCGACGTTTTACTTCAGACACGCTATAGAGGTACACCTACGGCTGTGCATTTGTATTCGTGGAGACCTCGATGGCTGGACTGTACTATTCCACTATCAGAATAAGTATATGCACAGAATAGGTGTACTGTAGCAAGACTCCCAGTGGCAGGAAAAGACCGCATTGTAAGTCATTATGACCTGCATTGTTTCATTATCAACAGAGAACCTATACAATTTGTGGAAATAAGCAATACATGCAGCAATGCAAGCTGTATAAACATATCAACAGCAGGAACTTGGATTAGAGGCTTGGTTTGGCCTGTTGTGAAGCTGCATGCCACAGGTTGCTGTGGGGGGAGCTCCCTTGGGTAGCCTTCGTGCTGCATACACATACCATTGAAATGTCAGAGATGCAGTAAATATGCAGTTAAACCACAAATGCTAAACACAGAGAAGCGGCACTGACACTGGAGATATGTGCATGGCACTGCATACCTATCTCGTAGAAAAGTTCGTTCACATTCGTGGCTGTTTTGGCGGAAAGTCTCCAGAAAATAGAGCCGATTCTCTTCAGCATACAATTTTCCCTCCTGATTCCATGCCCAAAACCAATGGTCAAAAGTTAATAAAAACACATGGTTCCATTGTGACATTGACATGAAATAATATACAGCAAAACAAACACGGACACAACAATTCGCCAAATTCATGCTTATGACAAGCAGGTATCCCCATCTTTCATCCAGAACATCCCATCCAGAACCCTGATTCCCTTGTCCCTCGTCCTCTACCCTTCCCTCTAACACTCACCTCCTCAGAAACCTTCCTCTGTGCCTCCAGGTCCGTCTTGTTCGCTGCCAGGGCAATCACCAGGTTGGGGTTACCTGAGGGTGGCGTATGCAGGGCGCGCAAGGACAAGGGAGAGGACGGGTACAGCTTTAGGAACGGATGATGGGAAATTTGATGATGGACGAGAACGGAACAACATAAGGGAGACATGCTACAGATGTACGGGGAAACGGGGAAAGGGATATGCAGCACAGAGACAGGGGAAAGAGTTATGGAGTATGAGACTGGAAAGGGGCTAAAAGTGGTGACATGCTCGGCGCATCAACTTGGGCACTCAGCGGTGCTCATTGCAAGCTGACTGAGTGTAAACACGTACCTTGCCGTTGAAGCTCCTGCACCCACTTCTTGGCTCGAGCGAATGAATCCTGAAGAAGCGCGTATCACGCACACCACACATGCCATGCATCCCATAAGCCATGCGCATACAAGTCAGGAACGGCATTGCGAAACACATGCAAGCAACACGACCAGAAAAGGGAGGGCGAAGTAGGTCACAAAAAAAGGTTCACATGAAAGTAGCCCCGACTCCTGGAAACCAGAGCCGCAGCAGCAACAGCAGCAGAGCAATAAAACCAGGCCCAGCGGCTCACGGTGCTGGTAATATCGTAGGACGATAATGGCGGCCGCGGCCCCGCGGTAGTACATGGGCGCGAGGCTGTGGTAGCGCTCCTGCCCGGCCGTGTCCCAGATCTCGAACTTGACCACCGCGTCGCTCACCGCCACCGTCTGCGTCAAGAACGCCGCGCCGATTGGTGGACTCCTGCGGTGAGGGGCACGGCGGGCGGAAAGATAGGATTGGAGTGAGATGGTGGGTAGGGATTGTAGGAACGAGACACGCCCTAGAACAAGGCGGGTGAGGGTGGCCTGCCTGATAAGGGTGGGTAAGAGACGGAAGAGAATGCGACGGACAGTAACGGAGCGAAAAGACACACGGAACTTGGATGCAGCACGAGCCTCTCAGTTATGCGTGTCCGAGTGCCGTGCGCAACCCGCACCTGGTACTCGAAGAATTGACCCTTCACGAACCGCAGCACGAGCGACGACTTCCCCGCGCCCATGTCGCCCAGTAGGACCTGCGCGCGGAGAGCGAAGAGCGGGGAGCGATGAGGGGAGCGAAGAGAAGAGCAATGAGGATAGCGAAGAAGAGAGTGAAAAGAGAGGGGGAGAGGGGGGGGGAAGGGGGGGATGTCGTCGACTGGAGATGGCGAGATGGCAGGGGGTTACCCTGTGCACTCTAGACTGTCAAAGCAGTAAATTCTTTGAAATTCTGGAGTCCATGAGCTGTCGCCTATTTTAGCTTGCAATTCCGTGGGCTGTCAATGGCTTTCTAGAAAAGTTGGGGGACAGGAGCAGGGTCTGCCGAGAGCGTCCTCGACGGCTACACCACGACAAACCGACAATGATAACTGTCCCTGTAAGGAACGATGGATGTTGTAAGGAAAACCAACTGCGGTGGCGAACTGTTGCTTCCGTTTAAAGACGCTGTCATTAAATAACGGCTCGCTGCTGTCTCTGTAGCTCACCAGTTTTGCTTGCATAGTGGGAGCAGCTGGGGCAGCCATGGATGGGAGAACACAGGGAGTGAGGTAAAATCGTGGTGTTTACAAGAAATGAAGTCCAAAAGAGAAGAGAGATATCTGTACGTGACGCTAACGTATCTTATAACCGAAACGACCGAGGAAGGATGCGCGAAGAACGGGAAAAGTGTAGATAACAAGCACCACTGAAAACTAAAACTAATGACAAGGCAGCGGTGGTGGAGTAAAAATTCGAGAAGCTAGGGTTGGCCTCAGCGTTTGACTGGACTGAGTTAGGGCGTATTCCTGGACTTCGGGTCATCAGCACTTCGGGCCTTCCGAAAACTGTGGGATCCAATCGGAAATTCGGAATCAAGAGATTGGGGTGCATTTCAATTTTCCGATTGGATCCCACAATCTCGGATGACCCGAAGTGCGCATGACCCGAAGTGCAGGAATACGCCTTTAGGAGCGGAGAGGAGTCAACAGCAGCATCCCCCAGTTTTCCAAGTTCCGTGTGCAGGCGGACGATCCCATATTCCAGTCCTTGCTATCACTCACACAGTTCAGAAACTCTGGGAAACGTTCATAACCATTCTTACCACCAGTCACCGACGACTCACATGAGGCACGTAGCAGGACACATTCATCGGGCGGTGGATTTCCTTGTGTCACGTCTTCCGCGCGCACCTTTCTTGGCTTGGTACTGCTCTGCATCTTTGCGCCCGCATGCTCGCTCTCTTAGGATCCCGCGCGTCACCGAACCGAACCTATGAAACATGTGTCAGCGCGCAGAAAACTCCCCCACGTGTAACCTCCCAGGCGAGAGGAGTTGTCAAGGCGGCCCTCGGCAAAGCCCCGCGAAGAAGGTTTCGCGGGCCTCTCCCTTGGAAAACCACTTCCCTGCTGCGGAATTCATCGCTGACGTCACGCTGTCAGGTGGAGCAAACCAGCCCAGCCTCGCGCACGGATTGGCTGTATGTTTGACGACCAATGGCACACGGCCGATGAATTCCAGCGATGCTGTACCTAAATTGATTAGATGTCCAACCTAAAGTTCTTGAACTATCTACCGAAATACAGCTATAGAAATGCAAACTTCTCCGTATAGTTCATCCGCGTTATGACGCATTATACATAGCAGTTCTGGATAACAGACCTTAGAGATGGTTCAGTGGTTGATGAGGTCCATCCGAAACTATGGCAGAATCGTGAAACTGAATGCTCCCCGCCCTTGGGATGACAAGCAGCCTATTACACCAGTTTAGTCACTTAGCAACAGCCTGTTTCTCCTCCAGAATACCGAAGTAGCCAGGCCACAGCTCCACGCGCTTTATATGAGTGTTAGAAGTTCGAAAAAAATAGTAGATTGCCATGTGGAAGGGGTTTCAGGGCCTGCAAGCGGTCGTGAAGGAAGGTTTGCAGGAGCTGGGCCGCGATGCGCTCCGCGAGACAGGCATGATCAAGGAAGCCGTTGCGCCTCGGCTAGCCGGGTCGGGCATCTTGGGATTGGTTGGTGTGCAGTCGGGAGACGAGCGAGAAGGAGAGGGACGAGAGGAAGAGGAGGAGGAGGACGGATGGGGTCTGGAGGACGACGAGGAAGAAGTGAAGGTTGACGAGCGAGTCGCGTCAGGAGAATCCGAAGGGCCAATTCCCTTGTCGTCGCATCCCTCCGCCTCCGCGCTGGAGCCCTCGCCTGACATAGAGCCACGTGGGGAATCCTCGGACCACCCAGGCTTGGCTGTCGCCCCCAACACGAGCCTTTCCTCGCCGTCGCCTCGCGAGGACGACCTTCCCGTTACCGCGTCGTCTCATAGCGAGGATAGCGGTAGCGGTGGTGCGGTTCCCGCTGCGCTGCCAGAGTCCAGCGGGCTCATGTCGTTTCTGGAGCCCGCGCACGAAACGGACGCGCAGATGTTGCAGCCGCGCGCGGCGGAAGAGCGACCGGACACGCCCGTCGGTGAGAGGGATGACGTGGCAGGTGAAGAGAGACGGGGTGGCGATGCGGCCAGGGGAACGGAATCAGGAACACCCGCTTCCATTGAAGCTGGGAAACAGAGATCAGAATTGCCGGTGGAGGGTCGAGACGCGGGTGAGGCGGCCGCAGGGTGGGAACGGGTGGCTCCTGCGGATGGGCAGGCGGAGAGCGCGGGTGGGGAGGGACTGGGTGGAGACGAGGGTTCTCCAGAGATTGGGTTAGCGCGCGGGGATGATGGCCCTGGGGAGGCGGGAGGGCACGCGCAGGTGGCGGCAGGCGGAACCGCGGACGGGGAAAGCGGGGATCGCCCGGCGGCGAGTGCTGCTGGGGTTGCCAGCGAGGAGGTGGGAAAAGGGGGAAGCGAGGAGGAGGAGGAGGATCGGAAGAGCAGCGGGCGGGAGGTGGCGTCGCTGCGGCGACAGTTGGCGCAGCAGCGGGAGGTGAGCGCTGTTAGGGAGACGGCGCTCGTGGAGGAGCTGACGTGGATGAAGGGCGAGCTGACGCGGCTGCAGGCGGCAGCGCGGGAGGCGGAGAAGGGGAAGGAGGAAGCGGAGAGGCGGAGAGAGGAGGAGGAGCGGAGGCGAGACGAGGAGGCGCAGAAGCTGAGCGCGGAGAGCGGCGCGCGGGAGAAAGCGCGGCGGAAGGCGGAGGGGGAGGTGGAGCGGCTGCAGGTGCTGTGCGCGCAGCTGCAGGCGTCGCTGGCGGAGGCGGCGGAGGGGCGCGAGGCGGACGCGAAGGCGCGCGAGCAGATGGCGCGGAGGGTGGAGCGGATGGAGGACGAGCTGGAGGCGGAGCGCGTGAAGGCGCGCAGCCTGCAGGCGGAGATGGCGGACGTTGAGGCGGGCGCGGACGAGGAGATGGGGGAGCTGGAGGAGCGCGTGGGCGCGCTGGAGGCGCGCGTGGCTGAGCTGGAGGCGGAGAAGAAGGGCATGGCGCGCGCGGCGGAGGAGGAGAGGCGCGAGTGGCGAAGGAAGGTGGAGGCCGCGGAGGCCATGTCGAGCGCTGCTGCTGCCGTGCATAAGAAGGACCTAGAGGTGGGCAGAGAGCGAGGCGAGGAGCAAATGTGAGAGACAAGGCGAGATGGCAGTGAGAGAGGGAGACGGACGAGACAGTGGATGGTTGGGTTCAGGGATGGTCAATGCGGGAGAATGCATGGCTTGGGTGGGTGGTATGTCATGTTGAGGAGTCGGTTGGAAGGGGGATTTGGACTGAGGAAGTGTGGCATTTGTGGCTTCCTCCTGAGTGTGTTTGTGTTGGGTGTCTGTGCATGCGCATCTGCCCCTGTTTGCCATGCCCATGTGCCCGTGCATCCATGAATCATACCCACCCGTGCCAGGCGGTGGAGAGGAAGCGGGATGCGGCGCAGCAGCAGGTGCAGAAGCTGCGAGAAGAGGTGGCAGGAGCAAACAAGGCGCTGGCGGAGGCGAGGGAGGCGGTGAGAGTGAGTGAGGCGGAGAGGGCGGAGCTTGAAGAGGTGGCGGGGGAGAGAGAGGCCAGCATGGAGGCTGCTCGCACCCAGCTCACTCACCTGCAGGCCGAGGTGCGTGCTGCTTAACGCACCCATCTGCGTCCTTTGCTCCTCCCTTGCACGCATCCCGCCATGCTCTCCAATCCCCATCCCTCCTCTCACCACTCACGCTCACCTTTCCTCACTCCCCCTCCTCCCATTCCCCCTCCACCCTCACTCCAACTGTCCCTCAAACTTTTTCCCGCCCATTCCCTTACTCTCCCCCTCTCCGCCCTCCCCCCTCGCTCCTCAGTTGGAGATGGCGCGGAGGGAGGCAGCGGAGGGCGGGGTGAAGGTGGCAGAGGCGATGGCGGAGGTGTACGCAGCGAGGAAGGAGGCGCGTGCGCGGGGCATGCAGGCCGAGGAGACCCACCAGCTCGAGGCCAAGCTCTCTGCCGCCACCGCTGCTGCTGCCAGCGCAGCGGCAGAGGCGGAGGAGCTGAAGGGGAAGGTGGCGGCGGGGGAGCGGGAGGTTAAGGAGGTGCAGCGTGGGCTTGCTGCTGTGGAGGCTGAGCTGGCGCTGGCCAATCAGAGAGCGGCGGAGGCGGAGCAGCAGGCCGAGGAGGCCAAGAGGCAGCGTGCGCAGGTGGGGGGAGGACAGGGGTGGGGCGGGAGGGAGGGAGGTGGGGGAAGATGGAGAGGGAATATGAGAGGCTGGGGAGGGGGGAGTGAGAAAGGAGGAAAGTATTGATAGCAGCTTGGACTAGTAGTAATGTCATGAGGGCTGTTGCTTTGCCCTCTCGTTTGTTGCTCCCCTTGCCTCCTCCTGTGGTTCTAATCCCCACATCCCCCCTCCGCACCTCCTCTTACACCTGGGCCTGCTCATCCTGGGTGTTGTGGGCAAACCGTGCCATGCCACGTTCCTGCATACATGCATGCATGCATGCGAGCAGGCGGAGGGCACGAGTGAGCAGCTCAGGGAGGAGACGGAGCGCCGTGCCAAGTTATTCAACGCCGCTGTCAAGGCTGCTGTCAGCAGGATACAGTCGGTGAGTCAGCAGATGCAGGCGATGAGTGGCCACCAGGAGCATGATATTGTGGGTGAATCACATCTCCCCATCGTGCTCCACCATTCCCCATCACGTCCCATCACGTCCCATCACGTCCCATCACATCCCATCACGCTCCATTTGCCTGCCTCATCTCCCTCCCCAACAACATCTTGCGCTCCTCACAACACCCCCTGTGCGCGTGTGCACCTGTCTGCATGCCTGTTCTCAGGAGTTGGAGGAGGAGCGGGACGAGGCGTTGCAGCAGGTGCAGCAGCAGGGGGAGGCGATGGAGCAGATGAGACAAGACATGCGAGCTCTGGAGGTGAGACTCACAGGGCTGAGCGATAATGCGTTACACAGGTGTTGAGGTCGTGCTTGCACTGCCGTGATCATGACCTCCTTGCACCCAAGTTTGACTCTTGAATGAGCTTCCACTCTTCTCGTCTGTTTCTTGATTGATACGGAGCACCATGCTCTCCTACAGGCTGTTTCTAGGAATGACAATCCTCCGCATCGATCAGTCCCCCGTTTTCTCCTCCTAAACCCCTTACCCGACTCCGTCCCCCCCTGCCACCACAGGTGCGGCTGGTGGAGGTGGAGGGGGAGCGGGCGGCACTGGAGAAGAGGGGGGAGGAGGCGGAGGGAAGGGAGGTGCATCAGCGGGTGGTGGTGGAGCGACTGAGGAGGGAGGTGGAGGAGGGGGAGGGGCGCGTGAGAGCAGCAATGGCGGAGGCAGAGGGGGAGAGGCAGGCTGGCAAGCAGCTGCAAGGCAAGGTGAGTGCGAGTCACGACATGTGGCTTAACCGTGCCTCTTCTCCTTCGAAATCAACTCGTTCTTGACTTGATCAATTGTTGATAAGTGAATCGCCTGCTCGATTCTGGCTAACAGGGCGTGTCTATCATTCCTTTTGAGACGTCTCAAAAGATGTCTATCATTCCTATTGAGACGTCTCAAAAGATGTCTATCATTCCTCCCAGACGCCTGCATGCCTTTGCACCTACCGCTGCTCGGCATTCATTACAATCCCCTTTCCCGCCCGCCCCAACCCCCTGCATAGCAGCTGGCAGAGACGGAGGCGAGGAGGGCAGAGGCAGAGGCGGCGGTGGCGGCGAGAGATAAGGAGGTGGAGGCATTGCGGCAGCAGGTGGCAGACATGCAGCGCGACAGCACTTCGCTCAAGGTGCGAGTGTGATGGGGCAGTAGGAGGGGCGAGTGGGCAAGGAGAGATGAGAAGAAGATGAGTGTTCTGGAAAGAGGGTGAGACGGACAAGTGCTTGGGCAGGGGCGTTTGAGCATTCCTGGCTGGCAGACAGGGTGTGGAAATGACCGATTTAAGAAATCCATATATTTTTTACCTTTTCACACCCTGCCTGCCCGGGGTGCCAGGTGGCAGCGCTAGAGGCGTCCAACAGGGCAGGGGAGGAGGAGCGGCGGCTGCAGAGGAGAATCAGCGAGTTGGAACAGCAGGTGGCCTCCGCTGCTGCCCGCGCTTCCAAGGCAGAGGAAGCTTCTGAGAAGGAAGGAACCAGGAGAGGGAGCGGTGATGGTGCGGGGAGCAGTGGGAGCAGCACAGCAGTGGCGTCATCCGCCAAGGCGCGGGCTGCTGGGGGTGGCGGTGGGGTTGGGGGGGCAGGGTGGAGCAACCCACTGGAGGGGTTGGGGCTGGAGACGGTGCGGTGGAAGGATAAGCTCAAGGCGGAGAGTGAGGGCGACGTGGAGGTGAGCGAATCATGCAAAGTGATCACAAGTGTTTCTCCCTCCGGTGTCCCTCCGGCCTCCTTCCTCCCCCCTGTGTGATTACATTTGCTAGTCTATTCAGGTTTCCTTCCTCTCTTTCATTAGCCCCCCCCACCCTCCATCTCTTCCCCCCCACCCTCCATCTCTCCCCCCCCCCACCCTCCATCTCTTCCCACTTCCCCCGATCATGCCCCACCATAGGTCGGGTCATCATCCGCCGACAGATTACGGAAGTCTCGCCTCGCGCATTCGAGCCAGAATCTGCCTGCCACGTCAGCAGGCACACTGGCCTCACTGGTTGGCTCGGCCCGCCGCCTCTTCTTTGAGGATGATCGTCTTTCTGCTGCGCCTGGGAGAGTGTCTCGCCGCACCTTCCTTCTAATTGCTTATGTCTTTCTCCTCCACCTCATGGTATGTATGTCTCTCAAGCTGAGCATGCATGCATCTGTTTCCGTTTCCACTTCATCTTTGCATATTGCCCATGAATGGCACACATGGTTGAGTTTGCCTTACAGTACTGCATACGCACATGATTTTTTTTTTTTTTTTTTTTTCACAGGTCATGGTCTCCTTCACGCATCATTCAGCCCCGAAGTGTTCTGATGTGATGGATTTACCTGGCTGAATCTTCTAAAGCTAGCAGTAGCAGAAGTTGAGTTGAATTTGTATTCAAATTGATATCCTTGTTTTGTAATATTCTCTTTAAGAGCTGAGTGCTGGTCCCAACGGGCATTATTTCCGTACCTGCCCTTCGGCTCGGGTCACGAACTGGTCCCATATTTTTGGAGTAATCTCATTGGTTTGCGCTTTTCCGAACCAGCGGAATCAAGGGCTGTCACAAGAAAGCTGAAAGTAATCCTGGTTCGGCGGGTGCCCCTTTCGTCCGCAGCGCGTATCGGTGACCCAGGCTCCGCAGTCCGCACAACACTAATGGTACTCCAACTCCCCGCAAACGCCTGTGGCTTTCCCGCGACTTCCGCACCTACATGCCTTGAATGTTGTAGCGCACTCCCTTTCTTCGATCGTGCCTTCCCCCAACCACACCTCCCTTTCCGACCTATCTACCCACGCATCCTTCCATCATTCGATGCATCTCCCCGCATCTCCCCGCCTCCTCTCGCCCCACCCCGCCGTTCCCCGCCTCGCCCCAATTTGCTCTGTTCGTCACCCCTTCTTCAACAGCCATCTTTTCCTTCTCCCACTCCCCAGCCAAGCTCGCAGAACCACTTGTCCTGCTCATGTCGTCCTACATTCCTGATAGCTCGCCTCTCGGTTGCTAAACTTGTACATCCGCGCCGCGCATTCAGCGCCTTCTATCTAACTTGACGCTCAGACTGTGGCGGTCCCCCTAGCCGACTATAGCAACGTCGCTACTTTCGACCGTGGTCCATCAGGACCCATAGTGTGCCCATACTGGATTCCAGTTGTACTTTCAGCTTTATCGTGCAAAGCTGCCTCACTTCTTCCGTTTTCACACTGGCATATACGCATAATCACTAGATGGTGGACTTAGGGACCTCCTAGTCCCAAACGCCTATACACAAGTGCCAAGCAAAGGGAAAACTACTTTTTAGCCATAGAATATTGATTGCGAGCAACGCGTCAACCGACAGATAGTTTCTTTTCCTCTCCTGGTGTTTGTTAGCAAGCTCGATTCTTCGAAAAGCGGATTTTCTCGCATTGTAGCCTCTATTTTCCTGGTTTTGAGCAAGAAAGCGCGAGAGGCAGACCTCCACAGCAGCCATGGCGGACCCCCCATCTCACTCCGGGCGACCGCCTCGCACGCCGCGGACCCCGACGCTGCGCAGCATACCGACGTTGCGACGCGGGATGAGCAAGCGAGACTGGGAGCTGGAGCACGACGATAAGGAGAGACGGCGGCGCGAGCGGAAGGAGCAGAAGCTGGAGCGGAAGCTGCACGACCTGGAATCGGAGGATGACGCGGAGCGCAGCGAGGATGAACCCGGTCACCACCACCGCCGCATGCGGCCCAAAGTGCCGATGCTGAAAAAGTTCAAACAGACGATGAAGAAGAAGAAGTACCAGAAACTTCTGGAGAAGCTGCAGGAGATTCAGGACGAGCGGACGGAGGATGAGTTGGCGAAGGTCGGCGAGCTGCGGAAGATTCTGGCGGAGAAGAACCTGCTGCCGCCCAGATTCAACGAGCACCACATGCTCCTCAGGTGAATTCAACAAGGGCCTCGCTGTTCAGGTGGATTGAAGGAGGACACTGCATGTTTCACAGGTGAATTCAAGGAACACACAACTTGCTGCCAGGTGAAATTAACGAACGTTACATTCGGGGAATCCAATGAGCATCACATGCTGCTCAGGTGAATATAACGACCACCGCATGCTGTTCAGGTACTCCAGCAACACACTGCACGTCGCGCCCCTCTTTTTGCCCTCATCCTGCCCTCCCACCGCCCCTCTCTCCGCCTGCCGTCCTTGTGGGGGGGGGGACGGCAGGTTTCTGAAGGCGCGCAAGTTCGACATGGAGAAGACGACGGAGATGTGGGCCGCCATGCTCAAATGGCGCGACGAGTTCGGCGTCGATGAATGCCTCAAGGTAAGTGCCTTCATAATGCCTTACAATCACCCATGAATCCCATGCCCGCCATGCTCCCATGCTCCCATGCCCCCATGGCCCCACGCCCCCGTGCTCAAATACCCCAACCGCCCCACGTTCTCCACACTCCGTTCCTCCACGTCCCACGGCCCCATCCCCCCATCCCCCACACCCTCCACGTCCCGACGCCAACACACCCCCACGCCCCTCACCCCGCACCACCGCGCGTGGATGCAGTTCGAGTTCCCGGAGCTGGCGGAGGTGAAGCGCGTGTACCCGCACGGGCACCACGGCGTGGACCGCGAGGGCCGCCCCATCTACATCGAACTCATTGGGCGCGTCGACGCCACCAAGGTGCAAGCTCACAGGGGAGAGAGGGGGGATGAAGGAGCGGCTGTTAGCAGGGATGGAGAGAGGGTGGGAAGGCGGCGAGGAGGGGCGCTGTGAGGATTGTGGTACGGCATGTTGACGCTTCTGGGACGGGCGGAGCTGGACTTTCGGCAGAATGGCTGGAGAGGGGCGGCAAAGAGGGCGGCTGGAGAGATGGCTGAAGGAGTTGAAACGTGCAGTAACGGTGGTGGATTGGTGACTTGTGGTGCTGCAGCATACTCATTGCTTGGGTGTATGCATGTGGCGAGAGCGTGGTGGTGTGTTTCGTGGGGCATGCTGCATGCATAGGCGCGGGGCATGGAACATGGTGGCGCATGGGTTGTGATGCATGGGATCTGCAACATGGGACATGGTGCATGGGGCATGTTGCGTGGCCCATGGACATGGGGCATGGGGCATGGGGCATGGTGCATGGGGGTGGTGCATGGGATATGGTTCTTGGGGTATGGAACATGCGCATGTGGCAGCGCATGGGGCATTGTGCGAAACGTTGAATCCTGACATGCCTCCACGTATGTGCTGATGCATGCGTATGGTGGTGCTGCTGCCTCTTGTGTCGCCACTGTTGGTGGAGGCGCTGCTGCTGGTGTCTTGGGTGCTGGTGGTTTGGGCAGGTGCTGGGCATAACAACGATGGAGCGGTTCCTAAAGTACCACGTGAAGGAGTTTGAGCGCACCTTCGCCCTCAAGTTCCCCGCCTGCTCCCTCGCTGCCAAGCGCCACATCGACCAGACCACCTCCATCCTTGACGTCGCTGAAATGGTTCGCCCCCCCACCTATGCTGCTGCATGCCCTGCTGCTGCTGCTGCTGCTGCTGCTGCTTCCCTCGCTGCTGCTGCTTCCGTCACTGCTGCTGCATGTGAAGCCGCCTCCCGTCGCCTCTCACCTTGATCTCTGGAGTCAGCTGTATGCAGTGCTGCATTCAGGCGCGCCTCATTCTGCCCCGCATCGTCCCACTCCCACCCCACATGGCACATGGCAGGGTATGAAAAACTTCTCAGCAGATGCCAGGAACTTTCTGGCAATGGTGTCGAAAGTAGATGGCGATAACTACCCCGAGGTATGGTGGACACATGCTTGGGGTGGTGTGTGCATGCATGCATGCGATGGCATCCATACCCCCCCCCCTGCCCTCCCATCCCTCCCCCCATGCCCTTCATCTCCCCACCGCTGCTTCATTCCCTATCCCACTTGCATCTCCACTCACCATGCCCCCTGCCACTGCCATTGCCCATGTCCCTATAACCTGCCGTGCCCGTGCCTCACGCACCTTTGCAGACGCTGAACCGGCTGTTTGTGGTGAATGCGGGGTTTGCCTTCCGGTCGCTGTGGTCGGGCATCAAGGGCATGCTCGACCCTAAAACCGCCTCCAAGATCCAGGTGCGGTTGCCCTCCCTCCCCCCGCCCCGCTGCCACCCTCTGCCTCTGCCAGCCATCCCTCCCCCTGCCCGCTGCCCTGGCGCCCTCACGCTTTCGCTTCTCCCGTTTTTTGCCACCCTTAGTATGCTGCTTTCCTCCCTCCCTTCACCTTGTCGTGTCGTCCACACACCAACCTTGACTTGGCCCGCCCTTCCCCACACACATCCATCATCTTATTTACCTGAGCTGAGCGGACTTCAAAGTGCCTTTTCTACAACACCCCACCCTCCTCCTCATGTGTGTGCATGCGTGTGCGTGTGCTTGTGTGTGCCTATGTGTGCACACATGCAGGTGCTGGGCACGGACTACAAGAAGAAGCTATTTGAAGCCATCGACCCCAGGTGAGGGCGCACGTGGGGCTTGGCACTCTGCTACCCGCTGCAAAGGGCATGCTTTGAAAAGGGGGCCAACTCCGTGGGCAATCCTTTGGGCGTGGGGTGAACCATGATTCGGGTAACCCATGCAAGCTGCACTTGCAAGCAGCCATGGCATGGCCTCCCATGACGCACGCGCATGGCTTCTCCTCCACTCCACACTAAGTACGAAAAGCGCACCATCCTTACCCTCCTTCACGCCTGCCTTTCCCTCACCCCTCCCTCCCCACCCGCCTGCCCGCCCATGCTTGCCAGTCAGCTGCCGGAGTTCTTTGGCGGCACGTGCACGTGTGAGGGTGTGGAGGGCGGGTGTCTGATGTCGGACAAGGGGCCATGGCGCGACGGGGACATCCTCAGAGTCGTGCGGCTGCAGCGCACGGGCACCATCAGCGGGGGCGACAACACCGAGGACGTGCTGCGAGGGGGGCGCATCCGCTGGCAGTCGGGCCAGTTCAAGGTGCGTTCTTGTGGGCCTCTGGGCCTGCTGCCCCTGTGGACCGTTGGACTGCAGTCCATGCCTTTGTGATTGCTCTGTGTGGACGATGCGTCGCTGGTCAGTGGGTTGGTTCAACTCATGTCTCGCTTATTTTCTTTCGTTTTGGGCTTGGGTTGAACCAGGGGGTATTGCTTATGCTGTGGCCCATCTCCCATTGCCCCTCACCCATTGTGCTGTGCTCCCCCCCTTCCCCAAGCTGGACGCGGAGGACATAGAGGTCACGGGCAGCGAGGTGTCGTTCAAAGAGCTTCAAAAGCCCGCACCCTTCCCCCTGACTTTTTCCTCTCCCCCCCTCTCCCACTCCTCCCCCCTTTCCCCCTCGCTCCCCCAGCTGGATGCGGAGGACATAGGCGACACGGGCAGCGAGGTGTCGGACCTGGACGACCTGGGCACGCCGTCCTTCAGCGGGCTCACCACGCCCAACTTTGACCTGGGTCAACACGACCTGCACAACCTCGACCTCGTTCGTAACACACCCCCTTTGCCCTCATGCTCCTCCGCACACCCATCGTCCATCATGTTAAAGAGGGTTGTGGGTTTGCATGTGCAACACGACCCCCAGGTCTTGCATTCTGCACCTTATGCCTTCCTGTCATACTCTTCCAGTCCGCCTACCTCTCCCTCCTGCCTCTCACTATCCCTGCCTCCCCCCTCCTCACTCCACACACCCCTACCTCACTTCCCCGCCATAACCCCCCTCTCACCCCCCCCTTCATTCCCCCCACCCCCAGCGTCTTAACTCGCTCAACTCGAGTCGTTACTTCAACGACCCCACCACCACCACGCCCTCCTCCGCCGCCTCCGCCGCGCGCCGCTCCGCCAGCATGCAGCGCCGTGCGCCCGCGTCCACGCACCGCGCTGCAGGGCCGTCTGTCTCAGGCTCCGCCACTTCCAGTGACGACGAGCGCGAGGTGTCGCGCACGGGGTCCGTGGCATCAGATGACCGCAGCGGCGAGCTCAGCTCCACAGGCATGAGTGCAGGCGCGGGTAAACGGCTGAGTGTGGGCGTGGGGGAGGTGACATCTGGGGCAGGGAGCGCCAGTGGGCGGGCCAGTGGCACGCCGGGATCAGCAGTGTCGGCGTTGAGAGCGGGCGGCAGGGGGAAGCAGGTCTCGACCCCGCCATCCAGAAATTACGGTGGGTGGCTGGTGGCTCTCATTATGCTGGCTTACTTGACTCGCAAGTCCATGCTCGGTTGTGTCTGCCTTGCTGACTGACACTGGTGAACTTGACCCGCCATGCCTCACCCTTCCCTCCACCCTTCACCCCCAACACCCCCGCACGCCCCCCGCTCCGATTCCATCTCTCAGGCACATCAGCATCAGCATCAGGCGGGGCAGCGCTAGCAGGCGTGCCCATGATGGCGCCCTCCTCCTCCTCGGCGCCCGACTCACTGGCAGCAGCCACGGGGCTCGTCTCGCTGCTCATGTCCTTCTTCTCAGCTGTCGCCAACCTGCCGCTCCTCTTCTCCCGCATCGTCATCACCGTCACGCCGCCCGCCCACCGCCTGGAGGGCGGCGGCGGGGCGGCAGGGGGGGCGATGGCGCCGCCCGGGGCGCAGGCGATGCTGACACCGGAGCAGCTGCTGCGGCGCGTGCAGGAGCTCGAGAGCCAGGTGCAGCGTCTGCTCGTGCAGAGGGGCGGGGCTGCGGGGGCTGAGCCTGAGAGAGCCGTGGGGCAGCCGGGCGCGAGCCAGGTAGCAAGGCTGCTACACGCGCTTGGGGCTGGTAGAGGCGCTTGGGTGGTGGGGGCGGATGAATGGCTCGTCTATTCAAATAACACCAAATGCATAGATCATATTTTCTTGTGCACATACGTCGCTGCCTTGGCCTTTTTTTATGCTGCCTCTGCTGCCAAGCTCTTTGTAGCAGGCTCAAATGATGGCCCAACACCCTGCCTCCCCGCATTTCCTATGCCCCTCCTCCCCACCTCCCAACCCACTCTCCCTCCCTCCCCTCGTCCGTCCTGTGCAGGTGGAGAAGCTGGCATCGGGTCCGTCCACGCCCGCCCTGGCCCCGCGCCCAGAGCCCCCCCCGTCGGACTGGCCGCAGCCGGCAGTGGAGCGCGTCACAGCCCTGGAGTCAGAACTCGCCACCACCAAGAAGGTGCGCAGAGAGGGGGGGGGGGGGGGGGGAGGGGGAGTGGTGGGTGAGGGTGGATGGTGTGGTTGTAAGGGGATTGGCGAGAGAGTGGGTAATGGGTTGGTTCAATGTGGTTCAAAGTTCAGCTGGCTGTGTGCACGCGCCTGCTATGCTGAAGGGGTGATGTCATCACCTTGCCGCTTCCCCCTCTGCCTGCCCCACCTCTGCCTGCCCCCTCCCTCCCTCGCTGGGTGCAGATGCTGAAGGAGCTACTGGACAGCCAGGAGCAGCTGAGAGTGCTCATTGAACAGCTGCAACTACGCAAGGTGCCTGCCCTGCCCACCCTGTTTTGTTCGATGCACTTACTTATCCACACATCCGCAATTATGCAATTATGCACCACGCCTCCGTGCTGTCGTGTGCATGCTACACTAACACGCGTCCTCATCTAACTCCGCTGTTTTTTTTTCCTCGTGCTTCTGTGCTTGGGTTACCAGCAACGGAGATTCGGCGGGTGCTTTGGTTGAATGGTGAAGCAACACGCCCAGGAGATGCTTGTTTCTTTCCAAAACTTAGTGGTTTTGGAGTCTTAATAAAAGCTGATGCCTATGTACAACTCAAAAGGGTGTGCTGGGAAATGTGTTAATGAAGTATCCGAGTATATGTTTTTTGTATGACGCGCCTTTTCTCGCATTTTGTACGATTGTACACGTACGGTATACATATTTCTCTGCTACAGTGAGAAGGTGCTGGCGCAGGTGAACTTTCAAGCAGGTCCCATATTCGGGCAGGTGGGTCTTGTGTTGCGCCAACTCCCGCTCCGCGCACTCGCGCTTGTCGCACTGCTGTCCGTTCGCCGTCGCTCCCCCTCCTCCCGTTCTTCCGCCGAGTCCCCCCGCAATTCACCTCCACCAATTCGCCCCTCCCGTCGCTTGCCAGTTGATTGATTGTTTGTGCCATCAATTCGCGCCATTCATCTCCAGCCCTTCCATAACTGTCATAGCTAACTCGCATCGCATCCCCTCTCCACTCCTCAACGATTGTTCATGCAGTGCCTAGATTTTGCACTCCGCCTCAAAATCAGCGTATAGTGTACTTTCAGCGACGCGCGTTGCGTCCATCTTCCCCGGGGCCCGCGGCACCCCTTCCGACAACTCTTTGAATCCCGATCGCCATGGTTCCGTCGCTCGGCGCGCTTCAATCAGTCGCATTGGCGACGATCGTTCTTGTCGCCAGCCATGCCGCCGTCGCACACGCCCAGTTGAGTCGCGAGAAAGCCGCTCGCGCTCTCATTAATTCAGATTGTGTATTCGGTGTGAACAGCTTCTTTTCTTTTCAGATTTACGATCGAGTCGACGACAATCACCATCGCCATGCCACCAATCCTTCTCTCCCCTTGCACCGCGTGACCCTCTCCGCACTCATCAACGTGTCCCTCTCTCCCGCCGCTTCCGCGCGCGCGCATTCCCCCCCCCCCACCCCGGCAGGTGGGGATGGGCGCAGGGCGCGGGGGAGACGCAGCTGCGCGCGGAGTACGAGAGTCAGCTTTTCGACGGCGTGGTGACGGTGCTGGTCACCACCGACGAGGTCAAGCTGCTGGTGAGCCGCCGAGGTCAAACTGCTGGTGAGCCGACGAGGTCAAACTGCTGGTGAGCCGCCAGTCAAGCCGCTGGTGCGTTGGACGTACCCGTGTGCGCACAGCTTGTGCGCGCACATGCGCGGACATTTGTGCGGATAAGGAATAGGCACGGAACAAGTGCCCGGTTGTGTGCTGTCCCCTCGAACATCCCGATTGCGCCTCAATTGCGCGCATCGCCTCAAATGCCATTGTCAGTCGTCTCTAACCGCGGCATGTGATGTGGCTGCCTGGGCATGGGGCATGACGCATGGTGCATGGCGCATGGTGCATGGCGCATGGTGCATGGCGCATGGTGCATGGGGCATGGGGCATGACGCATGGTGCATGGGGCATGGCACATGGCGCATGGTGCGTGGAGCATGGCACATGGTGCATGGTGCGTGGGGCATGGCACATGGTGCATGGGGCTTGGCACATGGCGCATGGTGCGTGGGGCATGGCACATGGTGCATGGTGCGTGGAGCGGGCAGGTGCCAACACCGGACGAGCTGAGAAAGCCCAACCCCACCTTCGACTACGCGCCCTACCGCGAGCGCTTCCCCCTGCCACAGGGTGAGTACTGATAATCGCAGCTCCCATGCTCTCTCCCCCCCATGCTCTCTCCCCCCATGCGCTTCCCCCCCATGCTCTCCCCCCCCATGCTCTACCCCCCATGCTCTTCTCCCCCATGCTCTCCCCCCCATGCTCTTCCCCCCCATGCTTTCCCCCCCGTGCTCTCCCCCCCCATGCTCTCTCCCCCCCCCATGCTCTCCTCCCCCATGCTGTCACCCTCCATTCCTATCCCCTGAAATTCACACGGCAACCTCTTTCCCCATCTGTCCCCCCGGCCCCTTGGTCCCCCACCAGGCTCAGCGCGCTTCACAGCCATCAACCACGTGGACGTCTTCTACGACCCGCTGGGCTGCCTGCCGCTGGGCGACCTTGCCGCCACGCCCCTCGCCGCCTCCACCGCTCTGCAACGCATCCCACCGGGGCTGCAGCACATCTGCCACTCGTGCTTCTTCTTCTTCACATTCTCCTTCCTCACTCCGCGCGATGCCGACGCCGTGGGAGCGGGGTGCCAGCGCATGTCGGACAAGTACAGTGTGTGCGCGCCCGACAGCATCCCTGTCGCGTTTGGAGCGGCGCCGGCGGGTATTCCCGAGGTGCAGAGGGCGTCGGGGTTTCTCTTTCCCGACTCGGAGCTCGCCGAGGAAGACACCTCCTCCAAGCTGCGCGAGCCCTCCCGCTCCCTCGCCCAGATGTGAGCCGCACTGCCCTCTCGCATTCCCTCTCGACCCCTCTTCATCCCTCCTCACCCCGCGGCATCGCTCCCATCGCTTCCCATTCCCCTCGTCCTCGCTCCCTCGCCTCTCATCACCCCCCCTCACTCCGTACCTCCCAACACGCCCCCGTCCTCTCCCCCTCTCTCCACGTCCATCAGAGCACTACCGGGGGTGGGGGCGTTGGTGACGTTCAACACGACGCCGCAGTGGGACGACGCGCTGCAGGTGTGGCAGCCCAAGTACTACCTCGCCACCAACGCCTCCAAGGTGCGCACCGCTTGCCGCCACGTGGGGCAAGCAGGTGTGGGAAGGGCAAAGGGGTGTAAGGGGGCATGTCGGAAGGGATGAGAGGGGATGAGAGGGGATGAGAGGGGATGAGAGGGGATGAGGGGGCGTTGGTTCATCCATCATTGAGCCTCTCTACATCCACACTGCCATCGACCTCCCTCTCAGTTGATCCTCTCCCTCCACCCTTTCCCCCCTTCGCCCTGCCCATGCCCCGGACCCCCCTTTTCCCCCACACTGCGGCTGTGCCCTGCGCTCATCCCAGGTGGTGGGCGTGGGGCAGGCGGTGACGACAACACTAATCAACGAGGCCTACGTGGCGTATGACACCAAGCGCACCACCTACGACGCCTACACGCACGCCCTCGTCTCCCCCGCGTCAGCGAATGCCACGTATGGCGCGCTGGGCGTGGCGGGCGCCTTCCCCAAGGACCTCTCCTTTGCCCTCGCCTCGCCCCGCCAAGGCACCTTCCAAGTCGTCGCCTCTGGCTTCTCCCAGGTGGGTGGGGGGGGTAGGGAGAGGGGGGGGGGACGGAGAGAAGGGGAGTGGGTGGGAGGGGGCAGGGGCATGGGGCATGGGGCAGGCGGGGTGGGGGGGAATGGGCAGGAAGTGGATGGGAGGAAGAATTGGGGTGGTTGTTTATGGGGAGGTGGATTGTTGAGGTTAAAGCTTTAGTATACATTTGACAGAAGGGGTTCAAAAACTTTTGAAATTTGAAACTTTGCCCGTGAGACCGTGAGGCGACTCCCTAAACCCAAAACATGGATGACAAATGTATATTTCAGCTTTAAAGGGAAGGGAGGAAGCCATCCATGTGTGTCTTCAAAAAGCCCGCTGCGAGCGAGGAAATGGAGGGTGGACTCAGTGTTGTCTTCCCTGTACGCCTATTTCCCATCTTCCCATGCCTCTGTGCACTTCAGGTGACACCCAAGTCGGCGCCTCTCCATGCAGCTGTCTCCCTCTCCCTACCTCTGGCAATCATAGCTGCTGCTCTTGCTCTTCTCCTCTGATGTATTGCTTTGAATGTCCCTTGATATCCTTTTTCCTCGTAGTGGTGTTGCTTGGTGCAACGAGGTCTAGTGGGTGGGTAGCTGAACGTCAGCTACTGGGGTATTGTTTCTCAGGTGGTTGTTGGGTAATACTGTTAGCCACTCAGCTCGTACTATCACCTAGGGTAATGTATGACCTGTAAAAGGACAGTCCAGTTCAATGATACTACTGGTCCTTACTGGTGAGATAAAAACAACAGCATGGTCATGTGCAATGCAGTAGCCGTAAATTGAATTGCTCCCGGCTTCGGAGCCTCACATTACGGCGCTGTTCGATAGCTTCACAGTCCAGGGGTAACCACAGCCCTATCACAGTATTGCGTGGTTCGGTAAAGGCTCGACAGCAGCACACCTGGGTTTTAAACCCCACGAGAGGTTAGGCATATCCGAACCAGAACCTGAAGTACGTTCGGCCCACCTACGAATCTGGTGCGGTAATTTTCGCTGCGGACCGCGGTAAAAACACTGTTGCCTGCTGGTCAAGCAACAGTACTTCACGGGCAAAAAAGGCTTGGTTTCCGCTAGCTGCAACAACGACAGCCTCCCCAATGCCACTGTGAAGGTGTAAAGAGTTCGGGCAGGGCTCTGGGTAAATTAAACTTCGCCCCCTTCTGCCCCAACCTGAATCGAGGGTATTGGTTCTACCAAGAACACTCCCCTTTTCAACCGAACTCATCTCTCCGCTGTTAGCTTACTCGATCCTCATTCCTTCGAATAAGTATTTGCAATCTTCACATCCCGGATGTGCTTGGTTCAGGAGGTGAAAGGGAGTTTCCGATTCAACCCCTTTGGTTTTTTTTTTCTATCTCTCACAGCTCGGAGTTGGACGGAGGGGTTAGCAGCTGTGGCCTCCAGGAGTCTTGGGGAAGAGATTGCAGCCGGGACTAGTGCCCCTGTTGTCATGTAGTGCATTTAATGCACAATTTTGTAGCTCGTTGTTTTACTTGTGGTGAACGCGGTTTTGACTGTGAGGGATTTGTTTGTTTCCACAGCTGTCAAATCTGAACAATGGTCAATCAAGATTGTGCACGCAACAAGTTGACTATGGCGTGTAGTGACCCAAGGTTCGGAAACCCTATGGCCGACTCGGACATACTGTGGTGTGGCTGTACAAAACATTGCAGTGCAATCGAACAGCGCCTACGGCGCGCGGTGTTGCTTCAGCCGGCGCAACGAATTGTCGTTCGCAGTGCAATGCTTTCTTGGGGCTGCATGTCTGCCCTGCCTTTCACCCGACCCTTCCATCCCTCGTCCCCACAGCATCGCACAGTGCGTCGCAGAGTCCTAAGACGTTGACAATCTCGCGGATCGTAGGTTTAAAAACGGGCGGAGAGCATGGCGGCAGTTGCTTGGTTCATGCTGAGTGGCCGTGGCGCGGTGAGACGGCGAGATGCCGCGCTCTGCCAGCACAGAAGCGACTGCAAAGCGCTAATTAGCGGAAGAACGAATGAGTGCTGTCGAGCCCCGGCTCCGCTCAACCGCTTACCGTCCCCGCGCAAACAGCGTCGTGCATCCACCCAAGGCATCATTGTTTCCGTTTCCCTTGAGATCAGGGGGGTTCCGAGTCGCTGACCCGTATGCACGACATCAGCCCGCAAGATCGCGCTACGCGGAGGTGCTTTCGCGGGCGGAAGCCGGGTACGTTGGGAGTGCGGGTTCGGACGGGAGGGGAAGCAAGCCACGAGTGTGCGAGCACTTGCTTTAGCGTGGGTCGCGAAGCAGGGTCTATCACAAGCATTTCGCGGATTAGTCGCTTGGCGTCGCCAGACAGCATGATCGCACGCACGGTGAGGGGGAACCGCACCCGGGCGGCGCGAATTTGTTGCAGCGTGTCGTGGTTGGAGCGCCCGAGGAATGGGTGCCGGCCGGTAAGCAGCGAGTAGAGCAGCACGCCCAGACTCCACACCTCCAGCGCGCCCAGCGCCACCTCGTCCACCGCCAGCGCGGGGGCCGCCGGTGGGGCAAACCGGGAAACCGACGTCGGCGCGAAGAGTGCAGCGCCCGTGGGGATGGGAGGGTGAACGGCGGGGGCGCCCGTGTCGCTACACGGCGGTGAGGGCAACGCGGGAAGCATTTCGGGGGCGAAGAAGCAGAGAGGGCGACAGCACGGCTCGTTACACGATCCGAACAGCAGACTCGTCGATTTCACGCTGCCGTCTCCCCGCCCGCTCCGATTCCGACTCAAGCCGCATCCCCGCGCGCCCCCGGGCGTCCCCGTGTTGGTTGCGGCGGCCCTGGTGGCGACGATGGTGTTGACGAGGCTGCGGAAGATGAGGCGCGCGTCGCACTCGGGGATCGGCCCGGCGACGCAATCGGGAAGCATGGGACTCTGCGCCGTCCAATCCGCAGCCGAGGAGGATGCATTGCTGTAGCTGCTACAGCTGCTGCTGGTGCTGCTGCAGCTGCGGACAGAGCTCGAGCGCGAGTAGCACGAGGTGGAGGGCGCTGAGGAGTGGTGCGATGGGCACGGGGATCCGCGCGGAGAGGTTGCCGCGGATGGACCGGAGGGGTTTGCGGGGCGCCTCGGAGAAAATGCTGGTCGAAAGGGGTCTCGCGCTGCCATGGCTGACAGCTGCATCGAGCTTGCTTCACACAAACAGCAGCTGCGTTGGGGGGGGAGGATGAAGGAAACAGTGCTTGTGGCGTGCCTCGCCTTCTCCGACCACGGGATCGTGCTGGCTGACCAGAAACTACTTATGGTGGTGGATGCGACTTTTGGGGCCAAGAGGAAAGCGTGCCCCAGTGTATGAGAGCTCCGAGCAGGTCGCGGCGCGGGCCATGCTGGCGTAACGGATGGCTTGGCATGGCGTGGCGATGGCTGGCTGGTGACAACACAATCAACTGAGGCCAAGTGTCGAGTTTATAGGCGAGACAAGAATTTGGGGGAAGAGCAGACATGTGTACGGTTTCGGAATTCGAATGTAACCGCAGGGCTCGATTGCCATGCCCGCCCCTCTATCCAAGTGTACACGCAGCTTGGTTTTTTTGCTGTAGTTTGAGGATGTTTTTACTTGAAAATATATAAGAAAACCTGCCATTCCAAAAGAAATGAGATTGCTGAAACGCAAAGGGCCCAGCATGCGAAAGACGACGAGCACATCCGACATTCCAAACCACCAGAGGAAGTTGTCTTGCCCGCGGTCTTAAAAAATAACTGATTTTTTGCCACCACAACATGGATCTCTGGTCTGGCTGAACAAGGGTTCCCACCAGCTTGCTTGGTGATTGCTCGCGTTTTGCGGTGACCGAGGGTCACCGCAGTTTCCGCAAGACGAAAGGACAAAGGGAGATTTGCGTGGGTGTCGCATCGCAATTGGTGTGGAAGTTCTCCGATATTAAGATTCCCGAACTTGTCTCAGTTGCTTGAATACACTTGCGCGGCATTCAGTGTGTGTTTTTTCGAAACCATCTGTAAACTTGTTTCGCTGGTGTGCATACTACCTGGCTCATATAGCCTTAAAAAATTACAAGCCTGCACTCATGAGAAGCAAATTGCTCTCGTTTTGGTTTTTCAACAGAGGAAAGCAGGTAGCGTCTTGTGTTGAATGCATCTAGTAACCTTTAATAAAACGACTTACAGCAGCACTGTTCTACCGTGTTGTGCGCTTTGCTCAGGGATGCTTTAACAGGGATTTGTCGATTTTTCCTTGCCGCCATAGGCCTTGGCGCCTTGTCAGGCAATTCACTTTGCTTGGAGGATTCGCGAAAGCTAACCAATAGAAGGTCGTTGCGAGTTCGTTGACCCTCACGAGCCAGATCGCATAAACCACATCATCGAAGCGCGCCCGAAATGTTTCGCAAATTTCCCGTCCACCCCGCCAAACCTATGCTGGTCCTGCTTCCGTTCCATACAGTATCATGAATTCGTGTGCTTCGAATTCGCCCCTCCCAGACTCGTTGGTGGTTGTCCTGTTCTGTGTCAATCATGAGCGGAGCCTTGGGATTCAGGGCGGGTCTAACTTTGCACATGTACGGAAAATTTTCAGCTCAGTTACCAGAATTAGGCATGTAACAGAACTTTTTACGTACGAAATCAGTCTGACGCGAGACTGTACATAAATGAGCTCATTTCAGAAACGCGGCCCGGGACGTGCGGGAACACATCCGAAGGCTCGTCTTCCAAATCGCTTCCTGTCAAATTCGTCAAACAGTAACGCCCGTTTATCACCAAAACCGTTTCGCCATAATTTTACTCCTTTCGCCCTAGATGCGGAAACCCTCGCAACATTTGGTAACTCCCTTCCCAGGTGCTGTGCCTCGCAACATTAATGCACCTCGTCAAAAGTCCGCACTGAACACTCCGAACTGGACTAGAAACGTTAGGACTACTCCCTGGGGTACAGTCAAAATTGACAAGTGTGTTGACGTAAAAATAACGAAAAAAACGGGAGTGTGCAAAGTTGGACCCGCCCTCAGTTCTCCAAGTGAACGCTTTTGCATCATCGAGACCCCACACGGGCATTACGCGCAACGACTGCAACCTTCGAGATTAATTTAGACTGAACATTGAGGAATACGGATATGCTGCGGAATGAACTTATCATTTTAATCTGCTGAGCCATGGCGACCACCCTATTTGCCCAGCTCAGCCGCATAGACGCGCATACTTAGCTAGTGCTAGTAGCTAGAGTTCACCAGCACTTCTGTACCACCCCTTCTAGTCTCGTTTTCCTCGCCATCTCTAACATCCTCTGTTTCGGTTCCAGTAGCGCCGTCCTGCCACTCGAACGGGTGCCTTGATGGCTGCTGGCCGCTTAGCGCTTCGACCCAACGCTCGACGCCGCGTACCGCGTCGGCCCAAAGTCCTGCGCAGCCGCCTTCGTAAAGAGTCGGAGAGCTTTGAGGAACGGTCGGATTGGGCGGAGAGCGAAGAGGAAGAGGAGCAAGAGGGCACAGCGGAGGAAAATGCAGTATGGGCGGAAGCAGAAGAGACGACGGGAGGTGGCGGTGGCGGAGAGAGTGAGCGAGAGGACGGTGCCGACAGCGGCGACGAGGGCAGTGTGGCGTCGCAATCGACATACCTCATGCTCAACCCATTCGCCGTGCGCGAGGAGGTAAGGCGACTGGGCCGGCGGAGGGGCCAGCGGAGGACCTCAGGCACAGCGGAAGATAGACTTGCGCCCGTCATTTTTTTGTTTTTCAAAACCCTATTGCCCGCGCCCACGCGACCACGTTCTCTCCCGCGCTTTTTCGGCCCGCAGGTACAGCCCGTTCTGGAGGCCGCCGTGGCGCTGGGGCTGGACTTGGCTGACGGGGCGGAGAGCAGCGGGGCGGGCGGAGAGGGCGGGGAGGTGGCGGCGGCGGAGTTCTACTCGGCGGTTGACCGCGTGAGGGACGCGGTGGGCGCAATGGAGGCGGAGATCGAGCGCAGCCGACAGCTTCTCACGTCAGCCATGGAGGTCCTTGCGGCCGCTTTCGACAAGCACGTTGGAGCAGTCGAGTGCGTCTTGCCGCCTCACGTCCCCTCGTTCCCCGCTCATTCGCCAGACATAACAGCATCCCTCTCGCACACAATCCCTCTGCTCTGCAACACTCACTTGCCCCTCGCTCACCTTTTTAAAACTCCCATTTCCCATCTCCCCTCTTCCCGCCAACCGCTCCCCTCCCCCTTTCGAATCCATTGCTCCTGCCAACACCCCAGTGCACTGGAATGCTTCCCCCCCACGGCCGCCACCTCCCCCTCCGCGCGTGGCGGACTGCCGCCCCTCCCCGAGCTGCGCTGTCCCCCCTCACCCTCCTCCGCCTACGCGCTCTCCGGCTGCGAGGGCTCGGCGCGCTGGGGGGAGCGTGCGGCGGGGAGCGAGATGGTGGCGCGGCTGCAGGCGATGGCGAAGCGGCTGTTCGAGAACGGCGAGCGGCACACGCTGTTCCACACGTACAAGTGAGCCCCCTCTCCTCTCCCCTCGCTGTTCCACACGTACAAGTGAGCCCCCTCTCCTCTCCCCTCGCTGCCCCCCAACCCCTTCACGCGTCTACTCGTCTGCACGTCCCAGCGCGCCCCTGAACCCTGCGCGCCCCTGAACCCTGCGCGCAGCTGATCCGTGGTCAGAGCTCGCCACGCGCGCTTGTGCGCGGCCTCACTCGCACTCATCGCCTTGCCTCTGCCCCGCGTTCTCCGCTCATGCCACCCATTCACCACCAGGCGACGGCGGGGCGCCGTGGTGCGCGCAGCGCTGGCGGCAGCGGGAGTGGGAGTGGAGGAGCGGGAGGGGGCGGCCCAAGCGGAGTGGTCGTGGGAGGAGGCGGGGCAGCGGCTGAGGGAGTGGCGCGCGCACCTCCGATTTGGAGTACGTCGCTCCCCCTTCACTCTTTCCTCACTCGCTCTCGCTGGCTCACCTTCCACGCGCCTTTCCCGCATTGCCCATTGCATGGTGCTGTCTGCCCTCACCTGCTCGTCGTCCCCCCCCCTCTCTTCCTCCCTGCTCCCACCCTTGCTCCATTTCCCTCGCCCCTGAACCCCCCCTCCGCCCTTCCCCCTTCCCCCTTTCCCCCTTTCCCCCGCACCCCCCGCAGCTGGCGCTGTGCTTGGCGGAGCAGCGGCTGAGCGAGGCGGTGCTGGGCGGCATGGGGCATCTGCGGCAGGAGTGCGTGGACGACCTCCTCGCGCCCTCCTTCGCCGCGCTGCTCGCCCTGCCAAGCCGCCTCGCCGCCTCGCCCCCCTCGCTGCACGCGCTGCTCCACGCGCTCTCCACCTTCCACGCGCTCAGGGACGGCTACCCGCAGGTACGGAGACTTGGGGGCTGTGGGCTGGACAGGTGAGACAGCCAGTGAGAGGTTCTAACGGGCAGAGGGTCCCCCCAGCGGCGCTGCGGGGGAGGCGCGGAAGACATGTTGAATTTGCTCCAATGCCCACGCGAGCAACCGACATACATGAAGGCGTTGGCTCCGTTATCCCAGCACAAGAAAGACGGCCGTGGACTCTCTTCGTCTGTGCTTCCTTGCTCCAAGCCTTCTCTTCTCCCCTCCACCCACTCTTCTGCGCTCCCCCTCCCCCCCTCCCCCTGGCGCGCAGGTGGCGGAGCTGTACCCGCGGCGCACGCAGAGGCAGCGGCGGCAGTACCTGGAGGTGCTGGCGCGCGTGGCGGGCGTGGCGAGGAGCGCCTTCCTCGCCACTGAGACCGCCTGGTCCCACCCCTCCCTGCTCGCGCTGCTGCTGGACGGGCAAGCTTCGGGGCAGGGCAAGGGGCAGGCCACGGGACAGGGGCAGGAGGAGGGAGGGACGCAGGCAGGGAGTGAGAGGGGCGAGGAGAAGGAAGGACCGGTGGTGATAACGGCGCTGACGCAAGGGGATGCAGGCGATGGTGGCTCTCAGCAGGGGGGTGCAGCTGAGGCTGAGAAGGTGGAGGCGGAGGGAGGCGAGGGCGGTGGTGGGAGTGGAGAGGGCACGGCGGACACGGCTGTGGCAGCAGCAGGTGGCGACACCGCTGGGCAAGCAGGCATGGGCGTGGGGCAGCGCAAGGGACGCAGTCTCTTGCTGCGGTATGCACCTCAAACATGCTGCCTGCGTTGCGTCCCTGCCCTCCCTACCTGCCTTTCATCCCTACCCTCCGTGCCTGTGCTCTGTGCCTGCCAGCTTCCGTGCTTGCCTTCCACGCATGCCCTTCATGTCTGCTCTCTTTGTCATCGCTTGGAGCGTATGCATTCTCGGGAGGAAGCACCGTCTGCAAAGTTTCTTCCTGTCCTTGCAAGTTCAAGACCTCGCCCTTCCCATCTCCCTGGTGGCAAACCCTCACCCTGTTTCTCCCTCTGGCCTCGTTCCACCTGCCCCGTCGATTCCACCCGCCCTTTCACTCCGCAGCTTTCTGTCAGTGCGGCCACCGCAGGCGGCACCCCAGGCGGCAGCGACAACAGCGGGGGGGCGAGGGGCGGGAGTGGCGGCATGCTTCCAGCCCATCACGGGCGCCGTGGACCCCGTCACACTGCGCCTCCTCGACACCTTCCACCTCCTCTGCTCCCAGTCAGTCACACCCCCACTCTGCTTTCGCGCTCTCTAATCTCACCCTCCCACCATCTGCATCCCCCCCCAATTCCCCAACTACTATGTCCATTCACGAATCCATGACCTCTCTCGCACCTATGCATGCCAGCCAACCTGTTCCTGGCCTTCCCATCCTCTCATCCTCACACCACACTACACAAAACAGCACCGTATAGCACCATAACCTGTCAAAATCCACTTGTTGCCTCCTGCTGCGCCGTCCCATCTCCCCCCCCCCTGGTGTGCCCCACAGCGACCTGCCGTACCGCCGGCTGCTGGAGGAGGTGTTGGACACGCACCCCACCCCGCCGCCCGCTGCCTCCCACGCCTCCTCCCCCTGCGCCTCGCCGCACCCTGCCCTCACCCCGCGTGACCAGCAGCCGCCCACCCCCCACTCCGTGTGCAGCAGCCCCGCCACCAGCTGCTGGAGTGAAGCCTCCTCGCTGCCTCTGCCCGGCCAGCCCGGGGTGGGGGCGGGTGGAGGGGCGGGGAGGCGTGTGCATGCGCGCATGGCGATGGTGATCGCGGGGAGCATCCGCGGGCTGGTGGGGGCGCTGGAGGCGCATGCGGTGGGCAGCCGGGGCGACCTGGCGCTGAGCGAGCTCTTCCTCATGAACAACCTCCACCACATCGCCTCCCGCCTCTCCACGTGCGCTGCAACACTCTGGGGGAGGGGGTAGGAGAGGATGATAGGGGTTGAGAGCAGAGGGTGGGGGAAGGAGAGGCAGGAAAGGGAAAGACGGGAAAAGTGGGAGTGTTAAGAGATGTTGAGTGTTAGGGGTGCATGTGTGCATGAGCCCATGTGCCCATGTGCCCATGAGCCCATGTGCCCATGTGCCCATGTGCCCATGTGCCCATGTGCCCATGTGCCCATGAGCCCATGTGCCCATGTGCCCATGTGCCCATGTGCCCATGTGCCCATGTACCTATGGACCTCCGCCCTTGGCATGAGCAGGTCGAGCGTGGGCAAGCTGCTGGGGCTGGCGGAGGTGGGCGCGCATGCCAAGCACGAGGAGCGGCACCGTGACCGCTTCCTGGAGCTCTCCTTCGCCAGGGTACGACCTGCCTCACTGCACCTCACTGACCAACAATGCAGGACCCACATAGCAGTGCCCATGCTTGTGTTTGTCTCTGTGACCTAACACCAGTATGATATGCTATCGGGTTTGAAGGACAGGTCGCCCTTTCGTGATTTTCGAGATCACCCTATGTAGCACACGTGAGCTTGTTTACTCTTATTCCTGCCTCTCTCCCCCCTCCTACCCCCGGCCAGTTCCACTGCCTGGTCACCAACGACAGACTGCGGAGACCCGACGCCATCCGGCGGTGAGCACCTCGCCTACGCTCTTGCTTCTTCCCTCAGATGGTTGAGCTCCTTTGCAGCTGGTTGTCTGATGTGGCTGTGTTTGCTCTATATGGCAGATTGGTGGAGTTCTGCGCTGTGCTGGGAGATGTGCTAGCCATGCAGCAGACCTGGGTGGTGCCCGACCCCCACAATGCTGCCACGCTGCGCTCTGCCCTGCGCTGGGGCCTGCAGCAGATGCTCCAGGCATTCCTCGCCAAACACAGGTGGAGCCTCTATGTGAATCATGTCTATTTCTATCTCAGCAAAATCTCCTGCCAATACACATGCCACACATACAGTATGAGTTGTTTGACCGCCCCTTGTTTTCATTTCATCGCAGGTCTGTGCTTCTTGCAACAAGTAGCATTTCAGAGATTGACGAAGCATGGCAGCTAATTTCCGAGGTCAACAACAGCCTCCGTGCGCATACATAAATAGTTTGAATGGCGAATGTGATTCGTGATGATGACCCACAAATAAAATTATATGGCTCCAGTTTGATACATGCTTCTGGTGTGAAATGAGATTACATAATGGATGGGAGAACAAAGATGAGCGCACCTTGAGGTGTAGATGTATTAAATTAATTTTAGGCTAGGGAGAGCTTGATTCTAACAAATGACGAACGTATGGGCATGTAGATGCCGTGCCCTGTAATCTTGGGGTTTCGGTTCGGACTTTCACACGGCTACTGCTTGCGTCTTGTGATCCAAATCGACCTGACAGGTGGGAAAGCGTTGACGCTCGAGTTTTGTTGGTCACTTTCCCACGCAACTCTACTCGATCTCATCTCACATATAGCGTTGTTATTCCTTCTCTCTTGGTGCTTGTGTTCTGGTGGGATTGGTGGTTGTGCTTGACAGCAGAGGTTCTTGTTTGGTCTTAAAACTCCTGGGTGACTCTTAGTGCACGTTATTCTAGCGAGCATGGCAGACACTAAGTTGAAGCTCAAGAGCTCAGACAATGAGATTTTCGAAGTAGACCAGGAGGTAGCTTTGCAGAGCGACACCGTGAAGAATATGATCGAAGATGTCGATGTGTCGTCTGCCAGCGAGCCCATCCCTTTGCCAAACGTCTCTGGGCGAATCCTGGCGAAGGTGATTGAGTACTGCAAGTATCACGTGGATGCGAAGAAGCCTGGTTCCATGGAGAAGCCTGCTGTTACGGACGATGAGGTGAAGGCGTGGGATCAAGAGTTTGTGAAAGTCGATCAAGCTACCCTGTTCGACCTGATATTGGTGCGTATCCATCATCCTGTATTGATGCATCGTCTTTCGTCCGGTAACCGCAGCCCTCTTTGCGGACATATTTATGTACGTCTTCGTACTCACTGCGTCAGCCCCTTCGTGATTCATTATCAATTGTCAGGCTGCAAATTATTTGCACATCAAAGATCTGCTGGAGCTTACGTGCCAGACTGTTGCCGACATGATTCGAGGAAAATCGCCAGAGGAAATCCGCAGGACATTCAACATAAAGAACGACTTTACTCCTGAGGAAGAAGAAGAAGTTCGCCGCGAGAACCAATGGGCGTTCGAATGATTGACCGGCTTTTGCCCGGGCCAGCAAGGTGCAGTTTGAGAATGCTTTTGGGGCTAAGTCTGTCTTATCCATGCGTACTTAATTAGCCTCCTTTTTTTTTGTTGCATTGCAGGTTTACAATGGCACCCGAACTTGTGCATACTAACGTGGCATGACCATTTGTGAAAATCAGAAGAGTTGGTCAGGGCTCTCGTTATCAGACTAATTTGGTCTGATGGTCTGATTTTCAGACTTACTTTTTTTGGATTTATCTGATTTGGCAAACAGGATCAGACAAAACCTTGTCTAATGCCCGGGGGACCCGTCTGACAAATCAGATGTCCTCAGATCCTAGCAAGAGCCCTGATGGTCATTGCATGCGCTGCTTAAGAATGAGCCCGTTTTAGATATGAAATATTTCAGAGAGCTTATTTTAGTACGGGAGGTACGTACCAGACTTTCAGTCTGAGATGAATGTCAGGTCAGGTGTGTTGGGAACAATAAGTCTTAAAGCGCCTCTGTCGTGTCGAAACACAGTACTCAAAGCGAAGCAGTCAGAATCGAAGCATCGCGAGTCAACCCACGGAGGTTGGGAGTAACCGCCTGGAGGTTACACGAAGGTCAAAGGTCAGCGACCTTTGACTTGACCAATACAGCGCGACAGCAAGGACACACAACTGACTCGACATTGAGCAGTTGCCCGAGTCGCGCGACAGCAAGGACACACAACTGACTCGACATTGAGCAGTTGCCCGAGTCGCACTGTATCGAATCGCAACAGCAAAACAGTTATCCCATCTATTCGTATTCCTTGTATTCTTATATAAAGCCTTGTACTTGTTTGTTTTAATCAACTTTACTTTGCCCTCACATACCAGCGCAAGGTGGTTCAAGATCTCTTATTTAACGCTTCCGCTATTACAATCCTACTCAGCCTTTAACTCTATAAAGATCCTAGGGCTTTTCAGCCCAACATGGTATGAGAGCAGTTAGAGTTAAAATTATTACCGTATTCAGCAAAGCCTTACATCAAAGGGACATGGCAACCAGAAAGGAGAAGAGCTCCTCCAACGGCTCCCCCGGTACTACTCCTACCCCACCACCTGTCTCTGGCCTACAGACAGAGGAAGTAACTGCTACCAGACCAGCAGCTGGGTCTACGGAAACTCCAGCAGGCTTCGATCCAAGCATGATGGAGAAATTTTTCTCCTTCATGTCCTTCTACGAACAGCACCAGCAAGGGGCACCTGCGCAGTCAAACAACAGCAACAACAACAATGTGACTCCCATGAGTCTCGACGGGTCGTCCTACGCACGCGAGATTCAACAACAACAACAGCAACCTACCTTTGCGCCGTACGAACCCCAGCGTGGTTCCGTCAGCTTCATGCCGCAACCGCAACCTGCATCGGGACAAGAAAAAACATTGGACGCGCTACAAGTCCAGTCGCAATTCGCGCACGTTCTCAAGCTGCAAACGACAAAGTCTTTCGACGGGAAAGACTTCTTCACCTGGTCATTCGAATTCGAATTGATGATGGAAGGAGCACAGATTCTCGGCTTCTTCGACGGGTCCCTGCCATACCCAACAAACGGGACACAATATGAAAAGCAACAGTACACCTATCAATCGATGATGGCGTACACGATACTGCTAAGAAACATTACCCCGACCCAGCAGCAGAACATCAGGACTTACCGAGGCTACGGTAACTCCGCGGAGCTCGCGTACAACCACCTGAAGAACCTGTACCAAGCAACAGACAGCGTAAATCAGAGCAGGTTAATGGCGCAATTGACAACGATTGAAATGAAACCAGGGGAGAAAGGCATGGCTTATATCAGCCGCTGTCGCGAACTGCGCGACAGGCTCCTTCGATGCGGAGGGTCAATCTCCGAAGACGCCTTCGTCACGGTGATCATTGGCGGTCTTGGCCCCCACTGGCGCTCCACTCGCGCCATACTCCGAGCACACGGGAGGATCTCCGAAGCGGCACTCTGCGCCAAAATCCACGCCGAGCAGCAGGATATGGACCTGCAAGAAGAAAGGCACAAGAAGAAGTCATTAGCAGGGGAGTTTGCGTTTCACACTCAGCGACGATACAACAATCGACAACAGCAACAAGTAAAGACAGTACCTCCGTTCTGTCACATCTGTAAAACTTCGGGTCATCCGCGCACACACTGCCCATCTCGACAACAGTCGACGACACCACAGCGACAACTCCGGCCTTCAAGCTCCCAAGTTGCTTCAACGCAAGCAACTCCGACGACCGCACACCAAGTTTCAACGACTTCATCTGGACAACCTGCACAAGGAGCAAGAAACATCATTAACTGCATGGTCAAGATAAATGACTCTTGCACAACAGAGTCACCACCGTACTACTCACCCGAAGATCAACTTGACAACAGAACGCCTCGCCGCGAAACTCTTCAACCGAACCCAACATATGCCGCAATCGCTCAAAGCGAACCATCCGGTCAAGACACCTGGTTCTTGGACAGTTGCTGCGGACAACACATGTGTTCCTCCGGGCGCTTCGTTCAACGCGAGCATCGACTCCAGCGAGAAGTAGTCATCACGGTCGCCAACAATCAGAACCTGCGCACACGGAGACAAGGTGTGGTACAGCTTCAGTCACGAGAAACAAACGTCATACTCAACATGTCAAAGGTACTTATCGCGGAGGGACTAGGCTACAACTTACTGAGTGTTAGCCAGTTGATGGCGAAAGGAATACACTTGGAAGCCGACAGCACCACCCAGGAGTTCAAGTTGTACCACGGGAAGGGTGGTCTCTACATCGGAAAGGCGGTGTTGAAAAATAATGTCTTCGTCCTCGACTTCGTTCCCGACTTGGGAACTGCCGACAGCGACGCTATCGTCAACTTCGCCGATTGGACGCATCCGCCAGATCTCGATCCCGACTTCAGTCCGGGAGGTTTCTGGTACTCACACACCATTCCTGAAGCAGAACGAACACGAGCATTAGCAACCATTCGACAATCGGCAGCAGCAGAGACAACATCGGCAGCAGCAGAGACAACATCGGCAGCAGCAGAGACAACATCGGAAGCAGCAGAAACAACATCGACAGCAACAGAAACATCACCGGCAGCAGCAGGACCAACTACACCAGTCATCGTCGAAGAAGAAACACCAACACTCGCACAGCAGCTGAACCCGACTCAACGAGAAGTCCACAGGAGCGCCAACCTCGTCGCCACTCCAACTCCGATACTTATCGACGTTCACCCGGACATCGCGCCTCTGAAGAAACCTGGCACGCAAGATTGGGACATCCAAGCAACACAGCATTAAATAACACGATACGAGCAGGAGTTCTCGACAAAGATTCCCTACTACTACCCGACGGCAGAGAACTTCAAAGGGCAAGAGGGACTTGCCTTACATGCCCTGAAGCTGACTTACCTCATCGACCGTTCGCTCCACATCACAACCCGAGCGCACCAGCGTACGCACCACTCGAAAAAGTATACAGCGACATCCTCTTTAACCGAGAGCCAGGACAAGTGACTTACAACTACACCATCACCTTCATCGACGCCGCCACCCGATACGTTTGGCACCTAAATCTACCAAGCCGCGACATGGCTCTCGCAGCCTTCGCCGCCTGGCTACCGGTAGCAGAGAGGGAATCGGGAGCAAAGCTAAAAAGCTTCCAGTCAGACGGAGGAGGAGAGTATACCTCTCAGCGCTTCAAGCAGTACCTGGCGGAAAGGGGAATCAAGCAACTCCTCTCCCTTCCCTACGCCCATCAACAGCAAGGCGTTGCAGAACGAATGAACAGGACTCTGCAGAACAGCATGCGCAAGCTGTTGCGTGGCATGCGGCTACCCAACCACCAGTGGCCTGCAGCAATGGACCACGCTGTCATGCTGCACAACTTGCTTTCATCGTCGTCACTCCCGAACAACGCGTCACCACATCTGCTGTGGACAGGGAAGCAGGGCAGCACAAAAATGTTACGAGTTTTCGGGTGCATGGTACAGTACCGACCCCCAGAAGCACGCGCGGGAAGATTTTCACAACGAGCACAGTGGGGACTACACCTCGGCATCGAGAAAAATTACAACGCATGGAAAATCTTCGACGTCCACTCAAAGGAAACAGTGGCAGCACGTGATGTGATCTTCTACGAAAGACTCACCCTTCAGACGTACCTCGCCAACTTGCACGAGAATCAGGACCCCACAGGTGGCTTTCGTGGTGACCGAGCCTTCGCCTCAGCAGCGGACGAAGCAGACTGGGATGAACAGAACGTTGACAACGCATCAGAGGAAGCCGGACCTCTCCCGTTCTGCTCCGTCGACGTGCCCATGGACGAAGACAATCCTCGCGAAAGTAACAACGCCGAAGTCTTCTATCACTTCGCCGACACTGGTTACGTAACACCTGCAACAGTCAACACCAACGAAGCAGAAAGGATAGGGCCAAACTTCATACCCGATCCAGAAGCGGGAGACAAAGCAGCCTATCCCGAGGACACAACACTCCCCCGCTACTCCCAGACCGGACTGCAAATCCTTGGCCTCGTCACGGCCGTCCATGGCTCCCCTCTTCCTAAAGAGCCTGCGACAGTTCAACAGGCTCTGGGGGGGGAACACAGAGAGAAATGGCGTGAAGCCATGGACAGAGAATTAAAAGCACTGGAGGAACGCAACACCTGGAAGGTTGTTCCCGCAAGCGTAGCAAGGAACAAGACCATCCTCACCGGGAAGTGGGTCTTCCGCATCAAAACGAAAGCAGATGGCACAATCGAGAAGTTCAAGGCACGATGGGTCGTGCGGGCATTCGACCAGGATCAAGGGCGAGACTTCACCGAGGCTTTCGCCCCAGTTAGTCGACATACCTCACTCCGCATTCTTCTCGCCGTCGCCGCCATGAAGAAGAAGAAGCTGCGACAAATTGATGTCGCCAACGCCTTCCTCTACGCACCTGTCGACGCCGACATTTTCGTCGAACTCCCTCACGGTACCCACGGGGAACCCAACCAGGTCTGCCAGCTACTAAAATCCCTCTACGGAATCAAGCAGGCCCCACGGCTGTGGCAACAGCACCTGCACACCCGCCTCATCCGCATCGGATTCCGCCAACTGCCCCACGACCAGGGCATGTACCGACTCACTAAAAGCACCGACTACATCCTACTCATCGTCTACGTCGACGATCTCCTCTACATCGGCTCCACCGACGACGTCACCAACTGGTTCGAAGGGGAGCTGCAGAAAGATCTCACGCTCACCGTTTCTTCTACCGTCACGCAGTACCTCGGGCTCAACATCCGCGAAGAAGAAAACGCAATCTATCTAAGCGCCGAGAAATACGCCGACACGATCGCCAAGCGTTTCTCGCTCACCCCTACCTCTATCGCCACGCCATACCGCTACACGGCAGGAAACGACCAAGGAAACTCCACTCTACTAAAAACCGCCGGAATACGCGACTACCAGCGAAAACTGGGCTGTCTACTCTTCGCAGCCGTCACCTGTCGCCCAGACTTGTCCTACTCCGCTAGCCAGCTCGCTACCTACCTCAAGAGACCTGAAGCAGACCACATGGCAGAACTCAATCGTGCACTGCACTACCTCGTGAGCACGCCGACGATCGGCCTGACTTACTACAAGAATGAAGCTGCGTCAACGAAGCTAATCGGCTATGTCGATGCCGACCATGCCGGCGATCCAGATAACAGGCGCTCTCGAACCGGCTACGTCTACCGTCTCGAGCCTATCGGACCTATCTCCTGGCAGTCGAGTAAGCAGGAACTAATCGCACTCTCCTCAGCTGAAGCAGAATATATCGCCCTCTGCTCAGCCACCAAGGAAGGACTCTACCTTCGCGAACTACTGGAAGAAGCAAAGCTAGCCGAGTTACCCAGCTTCACCCTGCACTGCGACAACCAATCTGCAATTCGCATCGCCAACAAAAACGGGTTCGCGAACAGAACGAAGCATATCGCTCTGCGATACTTCTTCGTGAAAGACGAGATCGAGAAAGGAAGACTCGAGTTGTCCTACTGTCCCACGTCCGAGATGGCAGCTGACTATTTGACCAAGAAGCTCGGAAAACAGAAGTTCGAGTACTGCATGCTGCTGACTGGACAAAGCCACGTCACCATCAGCGACACTCCAGAAGCGAAGGGGAGTGTTGGGAACAATAAGTCTTAAAGCGCCTCTGTCGTGTCGAAACACAGTACTCAAAGCGAAGCAGTCAGAATCGAAGCATCGCGAGTCAACCCACGGAGGTTGGGAGTAACCGCCTGGAGGTTACACGAAGGTCAAAGGTCAGCGACCTTTGACTTGACCAATACAGTGCGACAGCAAGGACACACAACTGACTCGACATTGAGCAGTTTGTCAGAACATATAGCTTACTTGTTTCTGTAGGCTATAGTGGGGTATCCCATAGGGGGTACAACACAATTAGGGTTTCCTATTTGTATTCACTTCACTTCATAGTCATTCATTCTCGTTCACACTTTCTCATGGAATCAGAGCAGGTCCCTTCTTAGGGCCTGTTCCTAGGGCCCACCGAAGCGCGCCCCGAGGCGCGCAATTTTTTTTTTAGCGACCCTCCGTGTCGCCCTCCCCGTCGTGCTCCCGCTTAGGCCCCTCGTCGGCCCCGCCTAGGCCCCTCGTCGGCCCCGCGTAGCTCCCGTCGGCTCCTCGTCGGCCCCGCCTAGGCCCCACGTCGGCCCCGCGTAACCCCCCGTCGGCCCCACTTAGGCCCCGCGTCGGCCCCGCGTAGCCCCGCTTAGGCCCGTCGGCCCCGCTTAGGCCCCGCTTTGGCCCCGCGTCGGCCCTGCCTAGACCCCGTCGGCCCCGCGTTGGCCCTGCTTAGGCCCCGTCGGCCCCGCGTTGGCCCCGCTTAGGCCCCGCCGGCCCGCCTAGGCCCCACTTCGGCCCCTCGTCGGCCCCGCCCAGACCTCGTCGGCCCCGCCACGGCCCTACGCCGGCCCCGCTTCAGCTGCTGTCGGCCCCGCTACAGCCCGCCACTGGCCTAGCTACACCCCGCCACTGGCCCCGCTACAGCCTGCCACCGGCCCCACTACGGCCCGCCGTTGGCCCCGCTACAGCCCGCACCGGCCCCTGCTACAGCCCGCTGCCGGCCCAGCTACAGCCTGCCGCCGGCCCAGCTACTGCCCGCCGCCGGCCCAGCTACAGCCCGCCGCCGGCCCCGCTACAGCCCGCCACCGGCCCCTGCTACGGCCCGCCGCCGGCCCAGCTACAGCCCGCCCCGGCCCCGCTACAGCCCGCCACCGGCCCCTGCTACAGCCCGCCGCCGGCCCAGCTACAGCCCGCCCCGGCCCCGCTACAGCCCGCCGTCGGCCCGCCGTCGGCCCCGCTACAGCCCTCCCCGCGGCCCCTGCTGCAGCCCGCCGTGCTGCACGTGAGCAGCCCCAGCAGCCCGCGCCGCCCGTGAGCCCCTACGCCACCCGAGCCGCGCGAGCCGCCCGAGCCGCCCGAGCCGCCCGAGCCGCCCGAGCCGCCCGAGCCGCCCAAGCCGCCCGAGCCGCCCGAGCCGCCCGAGCCGCCCAAGCCGCCCGAGCCGCCCGAGCCGCCCGAGCCGCCCGAGCCGCCTGAGGAGCCGTGCTGCTGTTCCTGAGCTGTGTTCCTCTGCTGCTGACCTACCCGACTCTCCCAGCCCGGTGAGACTTTCAGCTGCTGCCATGGCCACCCCCAATGTTCTTACCTTTGACGCTGAGGGGAGGGCCATTGACTTTGCCGTCTGGATTGAAGACCTGCAGCTGTACTTACTGTGTGATGCGATAGATGAGGTCTCTCTCTTTGACTTTGTCTCTGGCGCTGTCCCTACCCCACCTGCTGATGCTGACTCTGCCGTTCGCTCCAAGTGGGCGACCCGCGATGCTGCTGCACGTCTTGCTGTGCGTCGCCACCTCCCTTCCTCTGAGCGTGCCCACTTTAGTCAGTGCAAGACCGCTCAGGCCTTGTACGACGCTGTAGTTGCACGCTACTCCTCCCCTTCCTCCGCTACCCTTAGCCGCCTCATGCTACCGTTTCTCTTCCCTGACCTCGCTTCCTTTCCCACTGTCGCTGACCTCGTTACCCACCTCCGTGCTAGTGACACCCGCTACCGCGCTGCCCTTCCTGCTGAGTTCCGCGCTGCGAACCCTCCTCCCATGTACATCACTCTCTACTTTCTCGTCACCCGTCTCCCTGAGTCCCTTCGTGTCGTTCGGGACCAGTTTCTCTCTGTCTGTCCCACCACTCTCACTGTCGACCTCCTTGAGGAGTCCCTGCTAGCGGCTGAGAAGAGTATTGTCGCTGTAGGGGCCTCTCGGGGTGACCCTCGCACCCCCATCTTTGAGGGGTGTGGTCCTTCCCCCCTGCTGCCCTCTGTCGCCTCTGCCGCTGCGGCCGACCTCACTGGTTTTGAGTCGGTCGGCGCGGCGTCTGCCCCCAGCGGCAGACGCCGCTCTGGCAAGGGCAAGGGGGGCAAGGGAGCGGGTGGAGCTAGAGGGGGCGGTGGAGGAGGCGGCGGGGGTGGCGGGGGGAGTGGGGGTGGCGGTGGGGGTGGTGGCGGGAGTGGAGGTACTGGTGGCGGCGGTGGAGGCGGAGGTGGCGGCGGAGGTGGTAGCGGAGGAGGCGGTGGGAGCGGTGGGAGCGACGGTCCTGGTGGGGGAGGTGGCGGTGGAGACGGGGGTGGCGGTGGAGGCGGGGGTGGCGGTGGAGGCGGGGGTCGGAGTGGCTCGTCCCAGCGGAGCAGCTCTGGGGGTGGTCAGCGCCAGCAGCAGCAGCAGCAGCAGCCGCAGCAGCAGCCACAGCAGCAGCAGCGCTCTCGCACCGTCCCCGCCCCTCAGCAGCTCCGTGAGTGGTACTTGCAGCGTCAGCGTGGTGGTGCGCTTGGTCCCTGCCCCTACGTTCTTCGCACCGGTGACCGTGCAGGGGAGAGGTGTGGAGGCGCCCACACAGCCCGCCGCTGCTTTGGCCGCCTGACCGACGCCTGGCGTCAGCAGTTTCCGGAGGCCGCTGAGATCCCCCGCTGGGGAGAGCTGTCTAGGGCTGGTGTAGCTATTTATGATCTTGATTTTGATGCTATTCTCTCTGCTATGTATGCTGTGGTTAGTGATGAGGATGACTGTTACCGGTGTTTCCCGCCCGACCCGGGCATTGGTACTGCCGCGTCAGGTACTAGTGAGGCTGCTGCTCTAGGTGCCAGTGCGTCTGTGCTCTCAGGTACTGGTGAGTCTGCCCTCTCAGGTACTGTGTCGGCTTCGGCCTCTCACACCTTCACCCTTGACTCTGGAGCGTCTCGCTCCTTCTTTAGGGACCGCACCACTCTCACGCCGCTGAGTCGGCCGGTTGCGGTGTCCCTGGCTGACCCCTCTGGGGGGCCTGTCCTGTCTCGCTTCTCCACTGTCCTCCCGTGTCCGGCGGCCCCCTCTGGCACCCTGACTGGTCTCTACCTCCCCTCGTTCTCGACGAACTTGGTGAGTGGTGCTGACCTCCAGGATGCGGGTGTCCACCAGTTCACCCCTGCTCGTCAGCGGGTGACCCACTGCACGGAGGCGGATACAGGTCGCCACCTGGCTACGTTTACACGTCGGCCGGGGTCGAGCCTGTACACACTGACCACTGCTTCTCCTCCAGGTGCTACGTCTGGTAGGGTCCCTTCGTCTGGTCAGGTGTTTGCTGCAGCGTCCAGGTCTGGTCCTGAGTCTGCCCCCTGCTCGTGTCGTCGTCTGTCTCACGAGACCCTCCTCTGGCACCACCGCCTTGGCCACCCCTCTCTGCTTCGGCTCAGAGGCATGGCCTCGCGAGTCCTTGTGTCTGGTCTTCCCCGGTCTCTCCCTCCCCTTCCTCCGGGCCCTGGCCCTACCTGTGTCCCCTGTGTCGAGGGGCGCCAGCGTGCTGCCCCTCACTCCTCCCAGTTTCCTCCGACAGAGGCCCCGTTGCAGACGCTTCACATGGACGTGTGGGGCCCAGCCCGCGTCCGTGGACAGGGTCAGGAGCGCTACTTCCTGCTGGTGGTTGACGACTACTCGCGTTACACCACAGTCTTCCCCTTGCGCAGCAAGGGTGAGGTCACTGAGGTGTTGATCGACTGGATCCGCGCAGCTCGTCTCCAGCTTCGGAGGAGCTTTGGCTCTGACTTCCCTGTTCTGCGTCTGCACTCGGACAGAGGCGGAGAGTTCTCCTCTGGCCTCCTGAGTGCCTACTGTCGTGCGCGAGGCATCCGTCAGACCTTCACGCTTCCGGACTCACCACAGCAGAATGGGATTGCTGAGCGCCGCATTGGCATGGTCATGGACGTCGCTCGTACGTCCATGATGCATGCGGCTGCTCCCCATTTTCTGTGGCCGTTTGCGGTCAGGTACGCCGCGCACCAGATCAACCTCCACCCCAGGGTCTCTCGACCGGAGACCTCCCCAGCCCTGCTGTGGACGGGGAAGGTTGGCGATGCGTCGGCGTTCCGGGTCTGGGGATCTCGGGCGTTTGTTCGCGACCTGTCTGCGGACAAGCTGTCCCCTCGTGCTTCTCCCTGCGTCTTCCTGGGGTTCCCCCCCGACGCCCCTGGGTGGCAGTTTTACCACCCCACCTCTCGACGTGTTCTGTCCTCCCAGGACGTCACGTTCGACGAGTCGGTACCCTACTACCGCCTCTTCCCCTACCGCACTCCGTCCCTCCCCCCACCCCCGCTCTTCTTGGTACCAGGTCCCCCCCCGGTAGTCCCCCTCCCCCCTCAGGGTCCTGCCCCTTCAGGTGTGTCCCAGGTAGACGCGGTCGAGCCTGTCGAGGTCACTGGTGACTCTGGTGCTGCTGCGGGAGCTGAGCCTGGGGGTGCGGAGTCTGGGGGTGCTGAGCCTGGGGGTGCTGAGCCTGGGGGTGCTGTGCCTGGGGGTACTGAGCCTGGAGGTGCCGAGCCTGGGGGTGCTGTGCCTGGGGGTGCTGTGCCTAGGGGTGCTGAGCCTGGGGGTGCTGCGCCTGGGGGTGCTGTGCCTGGGAATGCTGAGCCTGGAGGTGCCGGGCCTGGGGGTGCTGTGCCTGGGGGTGCTGTGCCTAGGGGTGCTGAGCCTGGGGGTGCTGTGCCTGGGGGTGCTTCGTCTCGTCGGGAGCCACTCTCCCCACAGGAGCTGCGTGAGTGGTTTGCCAGGCGCTGGAGGCGTGCTGCTGGTGCGAGTGGTTCTTCGGCTGCAGAGGGTACTGCTGCCGCGCGTCCCGCCGGTGCTCGTACTGTGGGTGCTGGAGCTGCTGGGTCTGAGTGTTCTCCTGGAGCTGGTACTGCTGAGGGTGTTGGCGCTGAGCCTGCCGTTGGCGGTCCGACTGACGGTGCTCCTGGTGCTGCTGCTGGAGGTTCTGGAGCTTCTGGTGGTGCTGCTGGAGGTGCTGCTGGAGTGGGTGCTCCTGCCGGGGCTGCTGGTGCTGTTCCTGCTGTTTCTAGCGTCGCCGCGCGGCCCCGACCGTACTTCGTTCCGCTCCTGCAGCAGGTTCTTGGTCTTACACCTCCTCCTCCTCCCTTAGAGGGTCCGCAGCCTGTCCGGTCACAGCCACAGCTACAGCCTGCCTCCCCTTTGCCTGCTCCTTCTCCCTACGCTGGTCCGACTGGAGGTCTTACTGAGCGTCGTGAGCCTGCGTCTCGTCCTGTGTCGCCTGTTCGTCCTGAGCGCGCTAGTGGTCGCGGGTCGCGTCAGCGTCCTCCTCCTGTCCCTGGCACGCACCGGATGTCACTGCGTCCGTCCACTGCTCCTCTGCGTGCCCCTTTGCCTTCTCCTCCTGCTTCCTCTCTTCCTGCTCTTGCCGACCCGGAGTCGGACTCTCTTCGTGCTGCCAGTCCTACTGTCACGCGTCTCCTTGCTACTGCTGTCACTGACCCTTCCTTCGAGTCGTCTGCTGCGTCTGCCCTTGTCGCTGAGCTTGTCGACTTTGCTGCGCGCTGTCGTCTAGACTACGCTGCTCGTCTTGTCACTGAGTCTGAGTCCGCCTGTCCTCCGTCCGTCGGGGGTGAGTGTGCCCTTGGCACGGACGTCCTTGAGGACAGGCAGGAGGAGTTCCAGTGTCTGGCCGCCGCTTCACCTCGTCTCGCGTCTGTACTGCTAGCCCCTGAGGGAGACCCGGATGCACCAGACATCCCGACTCCGCGCTCTTACGCGGAGGCGATAGAGGGTCCCTACTCCTCTCAGTGGCAGGCAGCTATGGATGCAGAGATGGCTTCCTGGAAGTCCACAGGCACCTACGTTGACGCTGTTCCTCCTCCTGGGGCGAACATCGTCAGTGGCATGTGGATTTTCAGGGTGAAGCGGCCGCCGGGTTCTCCGCCTGTCTTCAAGGCACGTTACGTGGCTCGTGGCTTCAGTCAGCGGCAGGGGGTTGACTACTTTCAGACCTTCTCCCCCACCCCGAAGATGACCACTCTTCGGGTTCTGCTGCACGTTGCTGCTCACTGTGACTACGAGCTGCACTCTCTCGACTTCAGCACAGCTTTCTTGCAGGGCAGCCTGCACGAGGAGATCTGGCTGCGTCGCCCACCTGGCTTCACTGGGTCTTTCCCTCCTGGTACCCAGTGGAGTCTCCGGCGTCCAGTCTACGGTCTCCGCCAGGCGCCACGTGAGTGGCACGACACACTGAGGACTACGCTCGCGGCACTTGGGTTTGCTCCTTCTACTGCCGACCCGTCGCTGTTTCTGCGCACCGACACCTCTCTGCCGCCGTTCTACATCCTCGTGTACGTCGACGACTTGGTCTTTGCCACAGCTGACACTACTGGACTCGCCTACGTGAAGTCCGAGCTGCAGAAGAGACACACATGCACTGACCTGGGTGAACTGCGCAGCTACCTTGGCTTGCAGATCACCCGGGACAGAGCACGCCGCACCATTACCCTGACTCAGTCACACATGGTGCAGCAGGTCCTTCAGCGCTTCGGCTTCACGTACTCCTCGCCTCAGGCCACTCCTCTGCCTACTCGCCACTCGCTCTCAGCTCTGCCTTCGGATGAGTCCGTAGAGTCGAGTGGCCCATTTGCAGAGCTTGTTGGCTGCCTCATGTACCTGATGACCTGCACACGACCTGACCTCGCATACCCTCTTAGCATTCTCGCACGCTTTGTTGCTCCTGGGAGACACCGACCAGAGCACATGGCTGCAGCGAAGAGGGTGTTGCGCTACTTGTGCAGTACGTCGGGCATGGGGCTAGTGCTTGGAGGGCGGAGTCCAGTGGTCCTCACTGGGCACGCAGACGCTTCTTGGGCTGACGACCAGGCTACGCAGCGGTCGTCACAGGGTTACACCTTCAGCCTTGGTTCCGGCTCTGTCTCGTGGCGGGCTACCCGCTCGTCTTCTGTTCTCGGCTCCAGTTGTGAGGCTGAGATCTACGCTGGGGCTATGGCTGCACAGGAGTTACGCTGGCTCACCTACCTGCTGACCGACCTTGGAGAGCAGCCTCGTTCTCCTCCAGTGCTGTACGTAGACAACAAGGCCATGCTGGCCTTGTGTCGAGAGCAGCGACTGGAGCACAGAACGAAGCACATTGCTCTCCGCTACTTTCTTGCTCGTGAGCTACAGCAGCGTGGACAGTTGCGACTTGCGTACGTGGCCTCTGAGGCCAACACTGCTGATGTCTTCACCAAGGCACTTGCGCCTTGTGATCATCAGCGTTGTTGCACGCAGTTGGGTCTTGTGCCTGTCTTGCCTCACTTGCTCTCCTCCTGACCTTGCTTGTACCTTCGCCTATATATACTCTTGCTCTTGCTTGCTTGACTCTTGTATATCTCTATATATGATCTTTCATGTGAACTGGCCTTCTGGCCTTTGAACTTGTGCTCGGAATGCGTGGTGACTTTGTGATCCACCCTGAGCTTTGCTTTGCTTTGCTTGACTGGTCTTGTGACCCCTTGTTCTCCCCCACTTTGCCTATGGGGGTGTGTCAGAACATATAGCTTACTTGTTTCTGTAGGCTATAGTGGGGTATCCCATAGGGGGTACAACACAATTAGGGTTTCCTATTTGTATTCACTTCACTTCATAGTCATTCATTCTCGTTCACACTTTCTCACAGTTGCCCGAGTCGCGCGACAGCAAGGACACACAACTGACTCGACATTGAGCAGTTGCCCGAGTCGCACTGTATCGAATCGCAACAGCAAAACAGTTATCCCATCTATTCGTATTCCTTGTATTCTTATATAAAGCCTTGTACTTGTTTGTTTTAATCAACTTTACTTTGCCCTCACATACCAGCGCAAGGTGGTTCAAGATCTCTTATTTAACGCTTCCGCTATTACAATCCTACTCAGCCTTTAACTCTATAAAGATCCTAGGGATTTTCAGCCCAACAAGGTGATAGGTACCAGATGTGGGATGATGCAGAACACCTACTTTATATTTTGGTGAAATGCCTTTGATTTGCTCATTTGAAATTTGGGAGTACCGGTAACCCAAAATTCTCAGCCCCTTCTTCTGTGCCAACCAGGGGTCTTAATCAGGTTCTGATACAGGGCTCGCAACCATTCCGCAACCCTGGAGGGCTCTGGAGGGCTCGCAACCCTCCCGAGCTGAAATTGCTCTGGAGGGCTCGCAACCCTCCCGAGCTTTGATTTGACAGGGTGGCCCAAAACGAATCATGACCAGGGTCGTCGCTAGGATTTGAGGGCGCTTAATGGATCAGAGCAATTTCAGCTCGGGAGGGTTGCGAGCATCATTGGTCATAAGCGCTCGCGAATGAAGAGCGCCCGCTGCACTTCCTGCACATGTGCGGATCCTTCCGCGTTTTGGGGCAGGAAGCGCTCGTTCCAAGCGTATTTCTTCCGCCGGGTCACGCGGCTGCGTTTGGCTTGGCCTATTGCCAAGCCAGCAAGAGCGTAGGATGGTTGCAAGCATCATCGGTAATTGACGCTCGCGAATGAAGAGCGTCCGCCAGGGCCTCAGATTCGTTTTGGCCTAGACTGAAAAATCAGAGTTGGTACAAAACGTTTTGCTGTAAATCAGAGAAATCAGCCATTTTATGCCATTTTTCACTAAAAATCTATTAGCATTTCCTGTTTCATTTCAACAAGTCGCTGAAAAAGCAGCCTCAGCTCTAAGAAAGGTCTGAAATCTCAGCCTTTTTTTACATAAATCAGCCTTTTTTCGCCGACTTCTGAGGCCCTGGCGTCTGCTGCACTTCCTGCATATATGCGGATCCGTCCGCGTTTTGGGGCTGGAAGAGCTCGTTCCGAGCGTTTTTCTTCCGACAGGTCCCGTGGCTGCACTCGTCTGGGCCTATTGCCAAGCCAGCAACGGCGTAAGAGGGTTGCGAGCGTCATCGGTCATCGGCGCTCGCTGCACTTCCCTTACATGTGCGGATCCTTCCGCGATTTGGGGCTAGAAGCGCTCAATCCAAGTGTATTTCTTTTGCCTGGTCACTTGGTTGCGCTTGTCAGGGCCTACCGTCAGCTGTCAGAGTATTATAGCTGATGCATGTTTGTAGGCTATAGTGGGGTAGCACATATGGGGTACAGCTTTCTAGGGTTGTATTTGTACCCAACTCTGACTTAGTCATTCTCATTCCTGTTTTCCTTGCTTCACATGGTATAGAGCGGGTCCTGCCTTAGGACCGTTTTTTTTAGGGCCCACCGAAGCGCGCCCCGAGGCGCGCCCTTTTTTTTTAGCGACCCCTCGGGTCGCCTTTTCCCTCGCGGCCCCGCTGTCCCTCAGACGCGGCCCCGCCACCTCTCCTGATCGCGGCCCCGCCGCCTGCTTGACGCGGCCCCGCCGCCTCCCCTGACGCGGCCCCGCCGCCTCCCCTGACGCGGCCCCGCCGCCTCCCCTGACGCGGCCCCGCCGCCTCCCCTGACGCGGCCCCGCCGCCTCCCCTGACGCGGCCCCGCCGCCTCCCCTGACGCGGCCCCGCCTCTACTGCCGCGGCTCCGCCGCCGCCTCTGACGGCCCCGCCGCTGCACCCTACGGCCCGCCGCTGCACCCTACGGCCCGCCGCCTCTGACGGCCCCGCCGCTGCACCCTACGGCCCGCCGCTGCTCCTGCCGGCCCGCCGCCTCACCTGACGGCCCCGCCGCTGCTCCTGCCGGCCCGCCGCTGCTCCTGCCGGCCCGCCGCTGCACCTGCCGGCCCGCCGCTGCACCCAGCGGCCCGCCGCTTCACCTGACGGCCCCGCCGCTGCACCTGCCGGCCCGCCGCTGCACCCTACGGCCCGCCGCTGCACCCTACGGCCCGCTGCCTGCACCTGCCGGCCCGCCGCTGCACCTGCCGGCCCGCCGCTGCACCTGCCGGCCCGCCGCTGCACCTGCCGGCCCGCCACTGCACCGGTCGACCCGCCGCTGCACCTGACGGCCCCGCCCCTGCATCTCCCGGCCGAGCCGCCCCAGCAGCCGAACCGCCCGGGAGCCGAGCCGCCCAACGCCGAGCCGCCCGGGACCCGAGCCGCCCTGCCGCCGAGCCGCCCGGGAGCCGAGCCGCCCTGCACCTGAGCCGCCCAGCCGCCGAGCCGCCCGGGAGCCGAGCCGCCCTGCGCCCGAGCCGCCCAGCCGCCGAGCCGCCCGGGAGCCGAGCCGCTGTGCACCCGAGCCGCCCGGTCGCTGAGCTGCCTTTCTGCATAGCTGCACGACCTGCCCTGCCTGGTGAGCACAGTCCCACTGACACTGCGAGCTCTTTCCCTACTGCTTGCACTGCGTCGCTGTCGTCGCCATGGCTACCCCTAGTGTCCTAGCTTTTGACGCTGAGGGTCGCGCCATTGATTTTGAGGTCTGGTTAGACGACCTGCAGCTGTTCTTACAGTGCGACAGGGCTGACGACCTTTCTCTCTTTGACCTCACCTCTGGCGCCTCTCCTGCTCCTGCTGCTGATGCTGATCCCGCTGTCCGCTCTAAGTGGGCCACCCGCGATGCTGCTGCACGTCTTGCTGTGCGTCGCCACCTCCCTACCTCTGAGCGTGCGCACTTTAGTCAGTACAAGAGTGCTCAGACCTTGTACGACGCTGTAGTTGCGCGCTACTCCTCCCCTGCCACTGCTGCACTGAGCCGTCTCATGCTTCCCTACCTCTTTCCTGACCTCTCTGCCTTTCCCACTGTCGCTGACCTCATTACGCACCTCCGCACTAGTGACACTCGCTACCGCGCCGCCCTTCCTGCTGAGTTCTGCGCTAAGAACCCCCCCCCCATGTACATCGCTCTCTAGTACGTAGTCGCGCGCCTCCCTGACTCCCTTCGCGTCGTCAGGGACCACTTTCTCGCAGTCTGTCCCACCACCCTCACCGACGACCTCCTCGAGAAGGCCCTCCTCGCAGCGGAGAAGAGCATAGTCGCTGTAGGTGCTTCTCGTGGTGACCCTCGCACCCCCATCTTTGAGGGGTGCTCTCCTTCCCCCTTGCTGCCCTCTGTTGCCTCTGCTGCTGCTGCCGACCTGCTTGGTCTTGAGTCGGTCGGCGCGGCGTCTGCCCCTAGTGGGAGACGTCGCTCCAGCAAGGGCAAGGGGGGCAAGGGCGCGGGTGGAGCTGGAGGGGGCGGTGGCGGTGGCGGCGGTGGCGGCGGAGGGAGTGGGGGTGGCGGCGGGACTAGTGGTGGAGGTGGTGGTGGTGGTGGCAGCAGTGGCGGAGACGGTGGTGGTGGTGCCAGCGGTGGTGGTGGAGGCAGCGGCGGTGGTGGAGGCGGCGGAGGTGGAGGCGGTGGAGGCGGCAGCGGAGGAGGCGGTGGTGGTGGAGGAGGTGGAGCTGGTCGAGGTGGTACCCAGCAGCGTAGCGGCGGTGGTGGTGGCCAGCGCTCGCAGCGGCAGCAGCAGCAGCAGCGCTCGCGGGACATCCCTCCGCCTCAGCAGCTTCGTGAGTGGTACGCTGGGCGTCAGAGGGGTGGGGGTACTGGTCCCTGCACCTACGTTCTTCGTTCCGGCGACCGCGCGGGTGAGCAGTGTGGGGGTGCCCACGCCACCCAGCGCTGCTTTGGCCACCTGACGGACGCTTGGCGTCAGCAGTTCCCTGGGGCTAGTGAGATCCCTCGCTGGGATGAGCTTCTCAGGGCTGGTGTAGCGATCTTTGATCTTGATTTTGATGCTATCCTTGCTGCTATGTATGTTGTGGATTATAGTGAGGAGAATGAGGGTTACCGTTGTTTCCAGCCCGACCCGGGCATTGGTACTGCTGCGCTAGGTGCTTGTGAGGCTGCTGCTCTAGGTGCCAGTGCGTCTGTGCTCTCAGGTACTGGTGAGACTGCGCTCTCAGGTACTGCGTCGTCCTCGTCCTCCCTCACTTTCACACTTGACTCCGGAGCTTCTCGCTCCTTCTTTCGAGACCGCACTACCCTTACGCCGCTCGGCCGGCCGGTTGCGGTCTCCCTTGCTAACCCCTCTGGGGGTCCTGTCCTGTCTCACTTCTCCACTGTTCTCCCGTGTCCGGCTGCCCCTTCGGGCTCCCTGTCGGGTCTGTACCTTCCCTCGTTCTCTACGAACTTGGTGAGTGGAGCGGACCTGCAGGATGTGGGGGTTCACCAGTTCACTCCTGCGAGTCAGCGGGTGACCCACTGCACGGAGGCACGCACAGGCCGACACCTGGCCACGTTCTCGCGTCGGCCGGGGTCGAGTCTCTACACCCTGACCGTTGAGTCTCCTCCTGTCCCTGCGTCTGGTCAGGTGGCTGCGTCGGGTCAGGTGCTTGCTGCTGCGTCCCGGTCAGGTCCTGAGTCTGCCCCCTGTTCTTGTCGCCTCCTGTCTCACGAGACTCTCCTGTGGCACCACCGTCTTGGCCACCCCTCCTTGCCCCGTCTTCGGAGCATGGCTTCCCGTGTCCTTGTCTCTGGTCTTCCCAAGTCTCTCCCTCCTCTCCCCTCCGGGCCAGGACCTTCCTGTGTCCCCTGTGTCGAGGGTCGCCTCCGGGCTACTCCTCACTCCTCCCACTTCCCCCCGACAGAGGCTCCCCTGCAGACGCTTCACATGGATGTGTGGGGCCCAGCCCCCGTCCGTGGGCAGGGTTACGAGCGCTACTTCCTGTTGGTGGTTGACGACTACTCGCGTTACACCACAGTCCTCCCCTTGCGCAGCAAGGGTGCGGTCACTGAGGTGCTGATCGACTGGATCCGCGAGGCTCGTCTCCAGCTCAGGAAGAGCTTCGGCTCGGACTTTCCTGTTCTGCGTCTGCACTCTGACAGAGGCGGAGAGTTCTCTTCTCGCCTTCTGCGGGACTACTGTCGTGCACAGGGGATCCGCCAGACCTTCACGCTTCCGGACTCACCACAGCAAAATGGGATTGCTGAGCGCCGCATTGGTATGGTCATGGATGTCGCTCGTACGTCCATGATGCATGCGGCTGCCCCCAATTTTCTGTGGCCGTTTGCGGTGAGGTACGCGGCGCATCAGCTCAACCTTCACCCCCGGGTCTCTCGGCCTGCGATGTCCCCAGCCTTGCTGTGGACGGGGAAGGTTGGCGATGCGTCTGTGTTCCGTGTCTGGGGATCTCGGGCGTTTGTCCGCGACTTGTCTGCGGACAAGCTGTCCCCTCGTGCTGCTCCCTGTGTCTTCCTTGGCTTCCCCACTGATGCCCCAGGGTGGCAGTTTTACCACCCCTCCTCTCGTCGTGTTCTGTCCTCCCAGGACGTCACGTTCGACGAGTCAGTCCCCTTCTACCGTCTCTTCCCCTACCGCACTCCTTCCCTCCCCCCTCCCCCGGACTTCCTTGTGCCGGTTCCCCCCCCGGTAGACCCCCTCCCCCCTCAGGTTCCTGCCCCCTCAGGTGTGTCCCAGGTAGACGCCGTTGACCCGGTCGAGGTTACTGGTGACTCTGGTGCTGCTGCGGGTGCTGAGCCTGGGGGTGCTGACTCTGGGGGTGCTGTGCGCGGGGGTGCTGAGCCTGGGGGTGCTACTGCTGGGGGTGCTGGGCCTGAGGGTGCTACTGCGGAGGGTGCGGAGCCTGGGGGTGCTGAGCCGGGGGGTGCTGTGCCTGGAGGTGCTGGGTCTGGGGGTGCTGGGTCGGGAGCTGCTGAGCCTGGGGGTGCTGAGCTGGGAGCTGCTGAGCCTGGGGGTGCTGCGTCTGGAGCTGCTGAGCCTGGAGTTTCTCCTGCTGCTGCGTCTCGCCGGGAGCCCCTCTCTCCACAGGAGCTGCGCGAGTGGTTCGCTCGCCGCTGGAGGCGTGCTGCTGAGTCTGGAGGTGCTGCTGGAGCTGGAGCTGGAGCTTCTTCGACCGTCGAGGGTGCGGGTGCTGCCGGTCCCGGAGCTGCTGGACCTGCGGGTCCTCCTGGAGCTGGAGCTGCTGAGGGCGCTGGTGCTGAGCCTACTGCTGTTGGTCCTGCCGCCGGAGGTGTGGGTGGCGCTGGTGCTGTCGCTGAGGGTGCTGGTGCTGTCCCTGCTGCGTCTGGAGCTGCCGCGCGGCCTCGGCCGTACTTCGTTCCGCTCCTGCAGCAGGTTCTTGGTCTTTCTCCTCCAGTAGAGGGTCCACCGCCTGTCCAGTCGCAGTCCCTGCTGGAGCCTTCCTCTCCACTCCCTGCTCCCTCTCCTTACACTGGTCCTACTGGAGGTCTTGCTGAGCGTCGTGAGCCTGCGTCTCGTCCCGCGTCGCCTGTTCGCACTGCTCGCGCTAGTGGTCGCAGTTCGCGTCCGCGTCCTCCTCCTGTCCCTGGCACGCACCGGATGTCTTTGCGTCCGTCCACTGCTCCTCTGCGTGCCCCTTTGCCTTCTCCTCCTGAGTCCTCTCTTCCTGCGCTTGCCGACCCTGGGTCGGACTCTCTTCGTGCTGCCAGTCCTACTGTCACGCGTCTGCTTGCTACTGTCGTCACTGACCCCTCTTTTGAGTCCACTGCTGCGTCTGCTCTAGTCGCTGAGCTCGTCGACTTTGCTGCTCGCTGTCGTCTCGACTACGCTGCTAGTCTTGTTGCTGAGTCTGCGTCTGTCTGTCCTCCGTCCGTCGGGGGTGAGTGTGCTCTTGGCACGGACGTCCTAGAGGACAGGCAGGAGGAGTTACAGTGTCTAGCGGCTGCTTCACCTCATCTCGCGTCTGTACTGCTTGCCCCTGAGGGAGACCCGGATGCACTAGACATCCCGACTCCGCGTTCTTACGCGGAGGCCGTAGAGGGTCCCTACTCCTCTCAGTGGCAGGCAGCTATGGATGCAGAGATGGCTTCCTGGAAGTCCACAGGCACCTACGTTGACGCGGTTCCCCCTCCTGGGGCTAACATCGTCAGTGGCATGTGGATCTTCAGGGTGAAGCGGCCGCCGGGCTCTCCACCTGTCTTCAAGGCACGGTACGTTGGTCGTGGCTTCAGTCAGCGGCAGGGAGTTGACTACTTTCAGACCTTCTCTCCCACCCCGAAGATGACTACTCTTCGGGTGCTGCTGCACATAGCCGCTCAGCGCGACTACGAGCTTCACTCTCTCGACTTCAGCACGGCGTTCTTGCAGGGTAGCCTGCACGAGGAGATCTGGCTTCGCCGTCCACCTGGCTTCACTGGGACTTTCCCTCCTGGCACCCAGTGGAGCCTCCGACGACCAGTCTACGGTCTCCGCCAGGCACCGCGTGAGTGGCACGACACACTGAGGACTACGCTTGCGGCTCTTGGGTTTGCTCCTTCTACTGCTGACCCGTCGCTGTTTCTTCGCACCGACACTTCCCTGCCGCCGTTCTACATCCTCGTGTACGTCGACGACTTGGTCTTTGCCACAGCAGACACTGCTGGACTCGCCTACGTGAAGTCCGAGCTGCTGAAGAGACACACGTGCACAGACCTGGGTGAACTGCGCAGCTACCTTGGCTTGCAGATCACTCGGGACAGAGCACGCCGCACCATTACCTTGACTCAGTCACACATGGTGCAGCAGGTCCTTCAGCGCTTCGGCTTCACGTACTCCTCGCCTCAGGCCACTCCTCTGCCTACTCGCCATTCACTCTCAGCTCTGCCTTCGGATGAGTCCGTAGAGTCGAGTGGTCCGTATGCAGAGCTTGTTGGCTGCCTCATGTACCTGATGACCTGCACACGACCTGACCTTGCATACCCTCTGAGCATTCTTGCTCGCTATGTTGCTCCTGGGAGACACAGACCGGAGCACATGGCTGCAGCGAAGAGGGTATTGCGCTACTTGTGCAGCACGTCGGGCATGGGGCTAGTGCTTGGAGGGCGGAGTCCAGTGGTCCTTACCGGCCACGCGGACGCTTCTTGGGCTGACGACCAGGCTACGCAGCGGTCGTCACAGGGTTACACCTTCAGCCTTGGTTCCGGCTCTGTCTCGTGGCGGTCTACTCGCTCGTCTTCGGTTCTCGGCTCCAGTTGTGAGGCTGAGATCTACGCCGGGGCCATGGCTGCACAGGAGCTTCGCTGGCTCACCTACCTGCTGACTGACCTTGGAGAGCCGCCTCGTTCTCCTCCAGTGCTGTACGTAGACAACAAGGCCATGCTGGCCTTGTGTCGAGAGCAGCGCTTGGAGCACAGAACGAAGCACATTGCTCTCCGCTACTTCCTTGCTCGTGAGCTGCAGCAGCGTGGTCAGTTGCGACTTGCGTACGTGGCCTCTGAGGCCAACACTGCTGATGTGTTCACCAAGGCACTCGCGCCTTGTGACCATCAGCGCTTTTGCACCCAGCTGGGTCTTGTGCCTGTCTTGCCTCACTTGCTCTCCTCTTGACTTCACTTGTACTGTGACATATATATATACCTGCTCTTGCTTGTCTAGTTTTATATATATGTCTGTACTCCTGCATGTGAACTGGCCTCTGGCCCTGCTCTTGTGCTCGGACTGTGTGGTGACTTTGTGATCCACCCTGAGCTTGCTTTGCTTTGCTTGACTGGTCTTGTGACCCCTTGTTCTCCCCCACTTTGCCTATGGGGGTGTGTCAGAGTATTATAGCTGATGCATGTTTGTAGGCTATAGTGGGGTAGCACATATGGGGTACAGCTTTCTAGGGTTGTATTTGTACCCAACTCTGACTTAGTCATTCTCATTCCTGTTTTCCTTGCTTCACATCAGCCCCCGGATACAAGCGCCCCTGGGGTTATAAAAAAAAACACGTTTTTTTAGGGAGTGCGCTTATAATTGAGGATTTTTATAAGCGACGGTGCTTATATAATAGCATATATGAAATTCGTCGTTTTTCCACCAAACTGCAGATCCCATTCTTGCGAATTGAATCGAGTCGAAACTATACAGGGCTCGATTGAGAATCTCGCGTGCAAGTTGGCAGGGATTGATTCCCTGCCAACACACACAGTCAGAATGTGAAACAATACTGTACAAGGCTGTGATTGAGAATCTCGCGTGCAAGTTGGTAGGGATTGATTCCCTGCCAACACACACAGGCAGAATGAGTCAACGTGCGCCATTGTCAGCTCATTCTGACTGGACGCGTTGCCAGTGAGCCGGGCGAGGGTGAGGGGGCATTGAAATTCAAAATGTGGGAATGAAAATATTGAGTTTCGTTACAACGATTTCAGTAAAATTATAATAAAAAAGAAGAGGGTGGTACTTATAATCCGTAAGCCTTCAGGTGTGCGCTTATAATCGAGGACCGGATATAAGCGCCCTCATCCTTTTATAAGCGCCGGCGCTTATCCGAGGCCTGCAATTCTATCCGGGGGCTTACGGTATTGCCAAGCCAGCAAGAGCGTTGGAGCGTTGCAAGCATCATCTGTCATCGGCGCTCGCGAATGAAGAGCGCCCGCTGCACTTCCCTCACATGTGCGGATCCTTCAGCGTTTTAGGGCTGGAAGCATTCGTTCCGACCGTTTTTCTTCCGCCCGGTAACACGGCTGCGCTTGTCTGGGCCTATTTCCAAGCCAGCAATGGGGCGGGGTGATGGAAACCGGGAGAATGGGGCGGGGTGATGGAAAGCGCGAGAATGGGGCGGGGTTATGGAAAGAATGGAATGGGGAGGGGAGATGGAAAGCGGGAGAATCGGGCGGGGTGATAGAAAGCGGGAGAATAGGGCGGGGTGATGGAAAGCGGGAGAATCGGGCGGGGTGTTGGAAAGCGGGAGAATGGGGCGGGGTGTTGGAAAGCGGGAGAATGGGGCGCGGTGATGGAAAGAGGGAGAATGAGGCGGGGTGATGGAAAGCGGGAGAATGGGTTGGAGTGGTAGAAAGCGGGAGAATGGGGCGGGGTAATGGAAAGCGGGAGAAACGGGCGAGGTGATGGAAAGCGGGAGAATGGGGCGGGATGCTTGAAAGCGGGAGAATGGGGCGGGGTGATGGAAAGCGGGAGAATGGGGCGGGGTGGTGGAAAGCGGGAGAATAGGGCGGGGTGTTGGAAAGCGGGAGAATGAGGCGGTGTGATAGAAAGCGAGAGAATGGGGCGGGGTGATGAAAAGCGTGAGGATGGGGTGGGGTTATGGAAAGAGGGAGAATGGGGCGAGCTGATGGAAAGAGGGAGAATGGGGCGGGGTGATGGAAAGACGGAGAATGGGGCGAGGTGATGGAAAGCGGGAGAATGGGGCGGGGTGATAGAAAGGAGGAGAATGGAGCGCGGTGATGGAAAGAGAGAGAATGGGGCGGGGTGATGGAAAGAGGGAGAATGGGGCGGGGTGCTGGAAAGCGGGAGAATAGGGCGCGGTGATGGACAGCGGGAGAATGCGGCGGGGTGATGGAAAGCGGGAGAATGGGGCGGGGTGATGGAAAGAGGGAGAAGGCGGCGGGGTTATGGAAACAGGGAGAATGTGGCGGGGTGTTGAAAAGCGGGAGAATGGGGCGGGGTGATGGAAAGCGGGAGAATGTGGCGGGGTGATGGAAAGCGGGAGAATGGGGCGGGGTGATGGAAAGAGGGAGAATGGGTCGGGGTGAAGGAAAACGGGAGAATGGGGCGGGATACTAGAAAGCGGGAGAATGGGGCGAGGTGCTGGAAAGCGGGAGAATGGGCCGGGGTGATGGAAGGAGGGAGAATGGGGTGGGGTTATGGAAAGAGGGAGAATGGGGCGGGGTGACGGAAAGCGGGAGAATGAGGCGGGGTGTTCGAAAGCGGGTGAATGGGGCGAGGTGATGGAAAGAGGGGGAATGGGGCGGGATGATGGAAAGCGGGAGAATGGGGCCGGGTGATGGATAGAGGGAGAATGGGGCAAGGTGATGGAATGAGGGAGAATGGGGCGGGGTGATGGAAAGCGGGAGAATGGGGCCGGATGATGGAAAGCGGGAGAATGGGGCGGGGTGATGGAAAGCGGGAGTATCGGGGGGGGTGATGGAAAGCGGGAGAATGGGGCGGGGTGGTGGAAAGACGGAGAATGGGGCGAGGTGATGGAAATCGGGAGAATGGGGCGGGGTGATGGAAAGTGGGAGAATGGGGCGTGGTTATGGAAACAGGGAGAATGGGGCGGGGTGGTGAAAAGCGGGACAATGGGGTGGGGTGATGGAAAGCGGGAGAATGTGGCGGGGTGCTGGAAAGCGGGAGAATGGGGCGGGGTGATGGAAAGAGGGAGAATGGGGCAAGGTGATGGAATGAGGAGAATGGGGCGGGGTGATGGAAAGCGGGAGAATGGGGCCCGATAATGGAAAGCGGGAGAATGAGGCGGGGTGATAGAAAGAGGGAGAATGGGGCAGGGTGATAGAAAGCGGGAGAATGGGGCGGGGTGATGGAAAGCGGGAGAATTGGGCGGGGTGATGGAAAGCGGGAGAATGGGGCGGGGTGCTGGAAAGCGGGAGAATGGGGCGGGGGGATGGAAAGGGGGAGAATGGGGCGCGGTGCTGGAAAGCGGGAGAATGGGGTGGTGTGCTGGAAAGTAGGAGAATGAGGCGGGTTGATGGAAAGCGCGAGAATGGGGCGGGGTGATGGAAAGCGGGAGAATGGGGCGGGGTGGTGGAAAGTGGGAGAATAGGGCGGGGTGCTGGAAAACGGGAGAATGAGGTGGTGTGATGGAAAGTGGAAAAATGGGGCGGGGTGATGGAAAGCGTGAGAATGGGGCGGGGTGATGGAAAGAGGGAGAATGGGGCGGGGTGATGGAAAGACGGAGAATGGGGCGAGGTGATGGAAAGCAGGAGAATGGGGAGGGATGATGGAAAGCGGGAAAATGGGGCGGGGTGATGGAAAGGGGGAGAATGGGCGAGTTGATGGAAAGCGGGAGAATGGGGCGGGTTGATGGAAGGAGGGGGAATGGGGTGGGGTGATGGAAAGCGGGAGAATGGGGTGGGGTGATAGAAAGGAGGAGAATGGGGCGGGGTGATAGAAAGAGAGAGAATGGGGCGTGGTGATGGAAAGAGGGAGAATGGGGCGGGGTGCTGGAAAGCGGGAGAATGGGGCGCGGTGATGGACAGCGGGAGAATGGGGCGGGGTGATGGAGAGAGGGAGAATGGGGCGGGTTATGGAAAAAGGGAGAATGGGGCGGGGTGTTGAAAAGCGGGAGAATGGGGCTGGGTGAAGGAAAGCGGGAGAATGTGGTGGGGTGCTGGAAAGCGGGAGAATGGGGTAGAGTGAAGGAAAGAGGGAGAAGGGTGCGGGGTGATGGAATGAGGGAGAAGGGGCAGGATGAAGGAAAGCGGGAGAATGTGGCGGGATGCTGGAAAGCGGGAGAATGGGGCGGGGTGCTGGAAAGCGGGAGAATGGGGCGGGGTGATGGAAGGAGGGAGAATGGGGCGGGGTTATTGAAAGCTGGAGAATGGGGCGGGGTGTTAGAAAGCGGGAGAATGGGGCGGGGTGATGGAAAGAGGGAGAATGGGGCGGGATGATGGAAAGCGGGAGAATGGGGTGGGGTGATGGAAAGAGGGAGAATGGGGCGAGTTGATAGAATGAGGGAGAATGAGGCGGGGTGATGGAAAGCGGTAGAATGGGGCCGGATGATGGAAAGTGGGAGAATGGGGCGAGGTGATGGAAAGAGGGAGAATGGGGCAGGGTGATAGAAAGCGGGAGAATGGGGCGGGGTGATGGGAAGCGGGAGAATCTGGCGGAGTGATGGAAAGCGGGAGATTGGGGCAGGGTGCTGGAAAGCGGGAGAATGGGGTGGGGTGATGGAAAGCGGGAGAATGGGGTGTGGTGCTGGAAAGCGGGAGAATAGGGCAGTGTGTTGGAAAGAAGAAGAATGAGGCGGGTTGATGGAAAGCGAGAGAATGGGGCGGGGTGATGGAAAGCGGGAGAATGGGGCGGGGTGATGGAAAGCGGGAGTATGGGGCGGAGTGATGGAAGGCGGGAGAATGGGGCGGGGTGATTGAAAGCGGGAGAATGGGGCGGGGTAATGGAAAGCGGGAGAATGGGGCGGGGTGATGAAAAGCGGGAGAATGGGGCGGGGTGATGGAAAGCGGGAGGATGGGGCGGGGTGATGGAGAGCGGGAGAATAGGGCGGGTTGATGGAAGGAGGGACAATAAGGCGGGGTGATGGAAAGAGGGAGAATGGGGCGGGGTGATGGAAAGCGGGAGGTTGGGGCTGGGTGATGGAAAGAGGGAGTATGGGCGGGGTGATGGAAGGAGGCAGGATGGGGCGGGGTGACGGAAAGCGGGAGAATGGGGCGGGGTGATGGAAGGAGGGAGAAGGGGGCGGGGTGATCGAAAGCGGGAGAAAGGGGCGAGGTGATGGAAAGGAGGAGAATGGGGCGGGGTGATTGAAAGCGGGAGAATAGGGCGGGGTGATTGAAAGCGGGAGGATGGGGCGGGGTGATGGAAAGCGGGAGAATGGGGCTGGGTGATGGAAAGCGGGAGAATGGGGCGGGGTGATGAAAAGCCGGGGAATCGGGCGGGGTGATGGAAATCGGGAGAATGGGCGGGTTGATGGAAAGCGGGAGGATGGGGCGGGGTGATGGAAAGCGGGAGAATGGGGCGGGGTGATGGAAAGCGGGAGAATGAGGCGGGGTGATGGAAAGCGGGAGAATGGGGCGGGGTGATGGAAAGCGGGAGAATGGGGCGACGGGATGGAAAGCGGGAGAATGGGGCGGGGTGATCGAAAGCGGGAGAATTGGGCGGGGTGATGGAAAGCGGGAGGATGGGGCGGGGTGATGGAAAGCGGGCGAATGTGGCGGGGTGATGGAAAGCAGGAGAATGGGCCGGGGTGATGGAAAGCAGGAGAATGGGGCGGGGTGATGAAAAGCGGGAGAATGGGGTGGGGTGATGGAAAGCGGGAGAACGGGGTGGGGTGATGGAAAGCAGGAGAATGGGGCGGGGTGATGGAAGGAGGGAGAATGGGGCGGGGTGATGGAAGGAGGTAGAAAGGGGCGGGGCGATGGAAAGCAGAAGAATGGGGCGGGGTGATGGAAAGCGGGAGAAAGGGGCGGGGTGATTCAGAGCAGGAGAATGGGGAGGGGTGATGGAAGAAGGGAGGATGGGGCGGGGTGATGGAAGGAGGGAGAATGGGGAGGGGTGATGGAAAGCAGGATAATTTTGCGGGGTGATGGAAAGCGGGAGAATGGGGCGGGGTGATGGAAAGCGGGAGAATGGGGCGGGGTGATGGAAAGCGGGAGAATGGGGCGAGGTGATTGAAAGCGGGAGAATGGGGCGGGGTGATGGAAGGAAGGAGATTGGGGCGGGTTGATGGAAAGAGGGAGAATAGGGCGGGGTGATGGAAAGCAGGAGAATGGGGCGGGGTGATTGAAAGTGGAAGAATGGGGCGGGGTGATGGAAAGCGGGAGAATGGGGCGGGGTGATGGAAGGAGGGAGACTAGGGCGAGGTGATGGAAGGAGGGAGAATGGGGCGGGGTGATGGAAAGCGGGAGAATGAGGCGGGGTGATGGAAAGCGGGAGAATGGGGCGGGGTGATGGAAAGCGGGAGAATGGGGCGGGGTGATGGAAAGCAGGAGAATGGGGCAGGGTGATGGAAAGCAGGAGAATGGGGCGGGGTGATGGAAAGCGGGAAAATGGGGCAGGGTGAAGGAAAGCGAGAGAATGGGGTGGGGTGATGGAAGGCGGGAGAATGGGGCGGGGTGATGGAAAGCGGGAGAATGGGGCGGGGTGAAGGAAAGCGTGAGAATGGGGCGGGGTGATGGAAAGCGGGAGGATGGGGCGGGGTGATGGAAACCAGGAGAATGTGGCGGGGTGATGGACGGAGGGAGAATGGGGCGGGGTGATTGAAGGAGGGAGAATGGGGCGGGGTGATGGAAAGCGGGAGATTGGGCGCGGTGATTGAAAGCGGGAGAATGGGGCGTGGTGATTGAAAGCGGGAGAATGGGGCAGGGTGATGGAAGGAGGGGGGATGGGGCAGGGTGACGGAAAGCGGGAGAATGGGGCGGGGTGATGGAAGGAGGGAGAATGGGGCGGGGTGATGGAAGGAGGGAGGATGGGGCGGGGTGATGGAAAGCGGGAGAATGGGGCGGGGTGATGGAAAGCGGGAGAATGGGGCGGGGTGATTCAAAGCAGGAGAATGGGGAGGGGTGATGGAAGAAGGGAGGATGGGGCGGGGTGATGGAAGGAGGGAGAATGGGGAGGGGTGATGGAAAGCGGGATAATTGGGCGGGGTGATGGAAAGCGGGAGAATGGGGCGGGGTGATGGAAAGCGGGAGAATGGGGCGGAGTGATGGAAAGCGGGAGAATGGGGCGTTGTGTGATGGAAAGCGGGAGGATGGGGCCGAGTGATGGAAAGCGGGAGAATGGGGCGGGGTGATGGAAAGCGGGAGAATAGGGCGGGGTGATGAAAGGAAGGAGAATGGGCCGGGGTGATGGAAAGAGGGAGAATGGGGCGGGGTGATGGAACGCATGCTCCTAAACTAGGCACGCATGCTCCTGGACCAGGCAAGCTCTTGGACCAGGTAAGCTCTTGGACAAGGCAAGCTCCTGGAGAAGGCAAGCTCCTGGACCAAGCAAGCTCATGGGCAAGGCAAGCTCCTGGACCACACACGCTCCTGGACCAGGCACACTCCTAGACCAGGCATGCTCCTGGACCAGGCCAGCTCCTGGACCAGGCAAGCTCTTAGACCAGGCAAGCTCCTGAACCAGGCAAGCTCTTGGACCAGGCATGCTCTTGGACGAGGCAAGCTCTTAGACTAGACAAGCTCCTGGACCAGGCAAGCTCTTGGACCAGGCAAGATCCTGGATCAGCCAATCTCTGGGACCAGGAACGCTCCTGGATCAAGAAAGATCATGGACCAAGCAAGATCCTGGACGAGGCACGCTCCTGGACCAGGCAAGCTCCTTGACCAGGCCAGCTCCTTCACCAGGCAAACTCCTAGACCATGCAAGCTCCAGGACCAGGGAAGCTCTTAGACCAGGCACGCTCCTGGACCAGGCAAGATCCCAGACAAGGCAAGATCCTGGACCAGGCACGCTCCTGGACCACGCAAGGGCCTGGACGATGAAAGCTACTGGACCACGCATGCTCCTGAACAGGCAAGCTCTTGGACCAGGAGGGCTCCTGGACCAGGCAAGCTCGTGGACCAGGCACGCTCTTGGACCAGGCAAGCTCCTCGACCAAGCACGCTCCTGGACCATGCAAGCTCCTGGACCACGCAAGCTCTTGGACCAGGCAAGCTCCTGGACCATGCAAACTCCTGGACCAGGCAAGCTCCTTGACTAGGCAAGCTCCTAGACCAAGCAAGCTCCTTGACTAGGCAAGCTCCTCTACCAAGCAAGCTCCTGGACAAGGCAAGCTCCTGGACCAGCCAAGCTCCTGGATCAGGCAAGCTCCTGGACCAGACAAGCTCCTGGACCCGGCAAGCTCTTGGACCAGTCAAGTTCCTAGACCAGGCAAGCTCTTGGACAAGGTAAGCTCTTCAACCAGGCAAGCTCCTGGACTTGCCAAGCTCCTGGACCAGGCAAGCTCCTTGACGAGGCAAGCTCCTGGACCAGGCAAGCTCTTGGACTAAGCATGCTCTTGGACAAGGCAAGCTCTTGGACAAGGCAAGCTCTTCGACCAGGCAAGCTCCTGGACCAGGCAAGCTCCTAAACCAAGCAAGCTCCTGGACTGGGCAAGCTCTTGGACTAGGCACGCTCTTGGACCAGACAAGATACGCTTGCCTGGTCCAAGAGCGTGCCTGGTCTAGGAGCTTGCCTGGTCCAGGAGCTTGCATGTTCTTGAAGCTTGCCTGGTCTAGGAGCTTGCCTTATCCAGGAGCTTGCCTGGTCCAGGACCTTGCTTGGTCCAGAAGACTGCCTAGTCCAAGACCTTGCCTGGACCAGGAGCGTGCCTTGTACAAGAGCTTGCCTGGTCTAGGAGCTTCCCTAGTCCAGGAGCTTGCCTGGTCCAGGAGCTTGCCTGGTCCAGGAGCTTGCCTGGTCCAGGAGCTTGCTTGGTCCAAAAGCGTGCCTGGTCCAAGAGCTTGCCTGGTCCAGGAGCATGCTTGGTCCAAGAGCTTGCGTACTCTATGAGCTTGCTTGGTCCAGGAGCTTGCCTAGTCCAGGAGCATGCCTGGTCCACGAGCTTGCCTAGTCCAGGAGCTTGCCTGGTCCAGGAGCTTGCCTCGTCCAGGAGCTTGCCTGGTCCAGGAGCTTGCCTACTCCAGGAGCTTGCCTTGTCAGGAGCTTGCTTGGTCTAGGAGCTTGCCTGGTCCAGGAGCTTGCTTCGTCCAGAAGCCTGCCTGGTCCAAGAGCTTGCCTGGTCCAGGAGCGTGCCTGGTCCAAGCAGTTGCGTGGTCCAGGAGCTTGCCTGGTCCAGGAGCTTGCCTGGTCCAGGAGCATGCCCGGTCCACGAGCTTGCCTGGTCCAGGAGCTTGCCTTGTCCAGGAGCTGGCCTGGTCCAGGAGCTTGCCTGGTCCAGGAGCATGCCCGGTCCACGAGCTTGCCTGGTCCAGGAGCTTGCCTGGTCCACGAGCTTGCCTCGTCTAGGAGCTTGCCTGGTCAAGGAGCTTGCCTGGTCCAAGAGCTTGCCAGGTCCAGGAGCTTGCCTGGTCCAGGAGCGTGCCTCGTCCAGGAGCTTGCCTGGTCCAGGAGCTTGCATGTTCCAGGAGCTTGCCTGGTCTAGAAGCTTGCCTTGTCCAGGAGCGTGATTGGTCCAGGAGTGTGCATGGTCCAGAACCTTGCTTGGTCCAGAAGCCTGCCTGGTCCAAGAGCTTGCCTGGTGTAGGAGCGTGCCTCGTCCAGGAGCTTGCCTGGTCCAGGAGCTTGCATGTTCCACGAGCTTGCCTGGTCAAGGAGCCTGCCTTGTCTAGGAGCGTGCTTTGTCCAGGAGTGTGCCTAGTCCAAGACCTTGCTTGGTCCAGAAGCCTGCCTAGTCCAAGACCTTGCCTGGTCCACGAGCGTGCCTTGTCCAAGAGCTTGCCTGGTCCAGGAGCTTGCCTAGTCCAGGAGCTTGCCTGATCCAGAAGCTTGCCTCGTCCAGAGGCTTGCTTGGTCCAGAAGCCTGCCTGGTCCAAGAGCTTGCGTGGTCTAGGAGCTTGCCTGATCCAGGAGCTTGCCTGGTCCAGGAGCGTGCTTGGTCCACGAGATTGCCTGGTTTAGGAGCTTGCTTGGTCCAGGAGCTTGCGTGGTCTAGGAGCTTGCCTGGTCCAGGAGCTTGCCTAGTCTAGGAGCTTGCCTAGTCTAGGAGCTTTCTTGGTCCGTTAGGTTGCCTGGTCCAGGAGCTTGCCTGGTCCAGGAGCTTGCATGTTCCACAAGCTTGCCTGGTCCATGAGTTTGCCTGGTCCAGGAGCTTGCCTTGTCCAAGAGCGTGCCTGGTCCAGGAGTGTGCGTGGTCCAGGAGCTAGCTTGGTCCAGAAGCCTGCCAGGTCTAAGAGCTTGCCTGGTGCAGGAGCTTGCCTGGTCCAGGAGCTTGCCTGGTCTATGAGCATGCCTGGTCCAAGAGCTTGCATGGTCCAGGAGCTTGCCCGGTCCACGTGCTTGCCTGGTCGAGGAGCTTGCTTGGTCCAGAAGCCTGCCTGGTCCAAGAGCTTGCGTGGTCTAGGACCTTGCCTGGTCAAGGAGCTTGCCCGGTCCAGGAGCGTGCTTGGTCCACGAGTTTGCTTGGTTTAGGAGCTTGCCTGGTTCAAGAGCTTGCCTGGTCTAGGAGCTTGCCTTGTCCAGGTGCGTGCCTAGTCCAGGAGCTTGCCTTGTCCAGGAGCTTGCCTGGTCCAGGAGCTTGCCTGGTCCAGGAGCTTGCCTTGTCCAGGAGCTTTCATGGTCAGTTAGCTTGCCTTGTCAAGGAGCTTGCCTGGTCCAGGAGCTTTCCTGGTCCAAGAGCTTGGCTGGACCAAGAGCTTGCCTGGTCCAGAAGCTTGCCTGGTCCAGGAGCTTGCTTGGTCCAGAAACCTGCCTGGTCCAAGAGCTTGCGTGGTCCAGGAGCGTGCCTGGTCCAAGAGCTTGTGTAGTCCAGGAGCTTGCCTGGTCAAGGAGCTTGCCTCGTCCCGAAGCATGCCTGGTCCACGAGCTTGCATGGTCCAGGAGCTTGCCTCGTCTAGGAGCTTGCCTGGTCGAGGAGCTTGCCTGGTCCAGAAGCATGCCAAGTCCAGGAGCTTGCCTGGTCCAGGAGCTTGCGTGGTCCAGGAGCTTGCCTGGTCCATGAGCTTGCCTGGTCCAGAAGCTTGCTTAGTCCAGAAGCCTGCCTTGTCCAAGAGCTTGCGTGGTCTAGGAGCTTGCCTGGTCCAGTAGCTTGCCTGGTCCAAGAGCCTGCTTGGTCCACGAGTTTGCCTTGTTTAGGAGCTTGCCCGGTCCAGGAGCTTGCCTAGTCTAGGAGCTTGCCTGGTCCAGGAGCGTGCCGGATCCAGGAGCTTGCCTGGTCTAGGAGCTTGCCTAGTCGAGGAGCTTGCCTGGTCCAGAAGCTTGCCTGGTCCTGGAGCTTGCCTGGTCCAGGAGCTTGCCTGGTCCAAGAGCGTGCTTGGTCCACGAGTTTGCCTGGTATAGGAGCTTGCCTGGTCCAGGAGCTTGCCTGGTCTACGAGCTTGCCTGGTCCAGGAGCGTGCGTGGTCTAGGAGCTTGCCTGGTCTAGGAGCTTGCCTGGTCCAAGAGCTTGCCTGGTCCAGGAGCTTGCCTGGTCCACGAGCTTGCCTGGTCCACGAGCTTGCCTGGTCCAAGAGCTTGCTTGGTCCAGAAGCCTGCCTGGTCCAAGAGCTTGCGTGGTCTAAGACCTTGCCTGGTCAAGGGGCTTTCCCGATCTAGTAGCATGCTTGGTCCACGAGTTTGCCTGGTTTAAGAGCTTGCCTGGTTCAAGAGCTTGCCTGGTCTAGGAGCTTGCCTTGTCCTGGTGTGTGCCTGGTCCAGGAGCTTGCCTGGTCTAGGAGCTTGCCTGGTCTAGGAGCTTGCCTGGTCCATGCGGAGATAACTACTACAACGGGAGCTTAGAGTACTGGCTAGGCACGTGTGCTCGTGTGATGTCTGCGTTCGTTGGTCCTTAGACGTTTTCCTAGTGCTCACACTGCTTGCTAGTTCACGGGGCAATTTGGCAAGAGTTTCACTAAGAAAAGATCACAACAATGGTACAATGAAGTTGGCAATACAAGACTACATCAGAGCTAGCATTCAGGTTGGTCAACTGCCAGCACAGCATGGTCGACCGCGTTCCAACACGACTTGGTCGACCGCGCTCCAGCAGTACAAAGTCGACAGCTTGCCAATGCTGCAGGTCGACGGTGTGCCAGCAGTGCACCCGCTTTGCAGGTGCGTGCAGATGATTGGTATGCCGAGCCTCATCACCTGCACAGCACACACACCACGTCAGCCACGGGCTGACGGCTGCCTCTGATCTGCCACGACGACCTCGGGATACCATAACCGAGGTCGGTCTCGCCAACTTCGCCTGGGCGACCATCGCATACCTCCGCAGCACTTCGTCACCCAGGTAACCTGGTCGACCGGGCAACCACATCGACCAGCAACTCCCGTACGTGCCCGTCGACTTCCCAAGTCAACGACCACCTCGATGTCGACCTCACCAGGTCGACCACGCCCCTCGGTCGACGACCGCGTCACTCGACGGCCGACTGCTCGACGTCCGACTGCTCGACGTCGGCCCCTCCTTCGTCGACCACCGTGTCCAGTCGACCACCCGCAGGTCGACCAGCACATCAGCCGACCACCGAAGTCGGCTTCCCAAGTCGACGTCACCAAGTTGACGTCCTTCGCAGGTCGACTCCGAAGTCGACCTCCCCGAAGTCGGCGCCACCCTGAAGTCGGCGCCCGTGCAGTGGTCCCCGTGCAGGTCGACCTCCTCGTCGACCAGCTCGCCCACTGCTGCAGGTCGGCTGCTCCCCTAACACCCGACCACAATGTCGGCTCCGCCCAAGCGTGGACGGGGCCAACATACAACTCCCGTTGACACTCCCCTGCCGCGTTCACGCTTGATCCCCCTCAAGTCCACTCGGCAGTACTCCTCGGAGAATAGCTCGTCGACGTGCACCCAACACACCGCACGTCGTCCACCGCACGAGCCATGCAAGAGGGCATGGCACCTACTGCTGCACGTCATTGTCGCCGTCGCCCACATCGGCCAAGCGCACCTGGCCGATTGCGACGGAGCACCGGTTGAAGGCCGGATAGTGCAGCGCCTTCGTCAGGAAGTCGGCCGGCTGCTCAGTGGTTGGGATGTACCTCAACGAGAACTTCCCGCGCTTCACCATGTGCAGCAGCCAGGCCTGTCGCCGCTCCATGTGCTTGAGGTTGCCCGTCAACCCCATGCCCTCGGCGACTGTGATAGCCGACTTGTTGTCCACCCGAAGGACGGTCGCCTTCCCGGCATCCAGCTGCCGGAACTCTGCAAGGAGGAAACGAAGTCGACGTCCTTCCTTGCCGGCTTCGGTGGCTGCCACGTACTCCGACTCAGTCGACGACAACGTCGCACACTTGATGCGCTGGCTCGACCAGGAGACTGCAGCCCCTCCACAGACGAACACGTAGCCACTCGTGCTCGTCCTGTTCTGCTTGTCACCAGCGTCGTCGGCGTCCACGTAGCCGACTAGGTCCAGCGACTCAGGTCCACCGCCGAACTCCAGGGCGGTGTCACACGTATTGGCGAGGTAGGCCAGGCAGCGGTCGACCTCGCGCCAGTGCTGGTCGCTCCTCACCGTGAGACCGCTCCCCAGCTTGCTGCAGGCGAAGGCGATGTCCGGCCTCGTCGTCGTCGCCGCGAACTGCAGCGAGCCGACCTTCTGCCGGTACTCCTCCTCCTGCCGCGCCTGTGCTTCCTCGTCATCGAACGTGAGCTCGGCGTAGGCGTCGACCGAGACCGGCGTCTTTGGGGTGCGCCCGGTCTGCTTCTCGTCGATGAAGCGCCTACGCAGCTTGTCGGCGTAGCCCTGCTGGTGCAGCCACAGCTTCCCCGCCGACCTGTCGCGGACGATCTCCAGCCCGAGGTACTTCTGCACCGGCGAGATCTCACGCAGCTCGAAGGCGGCTTCCAGAAGCTCCTTCAGCTCCTTCAACATCGCGGCGCTACTGCTGGCGGCAAGTAGGTCGTCGACGTAGACCAGCACCCAGCAGGCCACTCCGTCCTTTCCGTCCTTGAATTAGAGAGCCTCGTCGACCTGGCTCTTCTTCCACCCGGCGCCGACCAGCACGTCATTGAGCGCCAAGTACCATAGCAGCGGCGACTGCTTTAGCCCGTACAGGCTCTTCAGCAGCTTGCACACCCGGCCGGTCCCGTCGTTGAAGTAGTCCGGCTGGGACATGTGGAGCACCCTGTCGAGCTTGCTCTGCAAGAAGGCGTTCTTCATGTCGAGCTGCATCAGGTTGAGGTTGCGGACGACGACGATGCTGAGGAAGATCCTCAGCGTGACGTAGCTGCCCACCGGCGCGAACGTCTCGTCGTAGTCGGCGCCGTACACCTGCGTGAAGCCCTTCACAACCAGCCTCGCCTTCTCGCGCTCGACGGTGTCATCGACGTGGTACTTCGTCGTCAACACCCACCGGTTCTTCATGACGTTTACTCCCGGCGGACGTTCGACCAACTCCCACGTTCCCATGTTGAGGAGGCTGCGAATCTCCTCCTCCATGGCGGCCTTCACCGCCGGGCCCTTCCAGCTCGCCAACGCCTCCTTCACCGTCATCGTCGAGATGTCCCAACGGTGCTCGGGGTCGGCTACCATGTCGGGGTCGAGCTCTGGAAACTCCTCATCCTCCTCGACATCGTCGTACAGCAGGTCGTCGGCCTCATCGTCCACGTCGTACACCGTGGTGAAGGCAGCGGGGACGAAGAAGTCAGGCGGCCTCCGAAGTCGGCGTGAACGTCGTGGTCCTTGCTGGACTTCCTCGGCGTCCCCTCCATCGTTGTCGCTGCCCTCGGCGTCCTGCTGCTCCTTAGCCGGCGTCCCAGCCGACTTCTCCCCTATGGTCGGCTCCCCTGCCGACTGCCCGGTCGCCGACTGCTCCTTGGTCGGCGTCACTGCTGCCTGCTCCTTTGTCGGCTGCTGGTCCTCGACCTGCTTCTCGACCTGCTCCTCCCCTGTCGACGTCGACTGCAATCCCACGTCGACCTGCCGCTCGTCACGTCGGCCACCGGCGATGCGCTTGGCCGAAGGCGGCGTCGCACTACTCCCCTCATCGCCGGAGGCCGACACCGAGGTCAGCCGACGCAGATCGACCACGAGGGGAGGGGCGGGGGTCGCAGGAGGAGGAGCAGGGGGGCGGACGTCCTCGACGTCCTGAACAGGAAGCTCACCGATCTCGGCAAGCAGTGGCAGCGTCGTCGACGAGGTGTCACATGGCGGAGTGAGCGACGAGCAGCCGGACACCGACCTGTACGCCGTTTTCCACTCGGTCAGCGACATCTCTTCGTAGAACACCACGTCCGACGTGGTGACCACCCGGTCGGTGTCGACGTCGAGGAGCTCCCAGCCCTTGCTCGGCGTCGACACACCAAGGTGCAGACCCCACTTTGCCTTCGGCTGCAGCTTCCCACCACGCTGCTGCTCGGGGACTAAGAACTGCGCCATGCAGCCCCACACCCGCGCCAGCGACAAGTCGGGCTTCTTCCCGGTCAGCAGTTGGTACGGCGTCGTCCCCGGCGGCAGCGTCGACCTCTCGAGGCAGTTGCGGACCCAGACGGCCTGCCGCAGAGCGAGGTGCCACCAGTGGTGCTGCACACCCATGTGCAGCAGCATTGTCCGCACCGACTCCACCACCGTCCTCATCTCCTGCTCCGCCATGCCGTTTTGCTGCGGGGTGTATGGGCAGGTCAGGTCGTGGACGATCCCCTTGTCGTTCACGAAGTCGGTGAATTGCTTCCCGAGGAACTCCCCTCCCCGGTCAGAGCGCAGCATCAACACCGACTTCTTCGTCTGCCGCTCAGTCACCGCCAGCCACTGCACAAACACCGGCAACGCATCTGACTTCTTGGTGACCGGCCTCACCCACACGTAGCGGGTCTTGCGGTCCTTCAGCAACAAGAAGTACAGGCTGCCATCCTTGGCAGCCACGCGGAATGGCCCGCACAGGTCGATCTGCACGACGGCCAGCACATCGTCGGCGTCGGAGCCTTGGTCGGGGAAGGTGTGCCGCGCCAGCTTCCCGCCGACGCACGAGACACACGGGGAGTCAGCGCCCGTCGCCGACTTGAGGTCCAGCCCAATGGCGACCTCGTTCTTCGCCGAGCTCCGTATGGTGTCCATGCCGACATGTGCAAGCCTCGCATGCATTCGGTCCGGCGTCGACTTCGTCTTCGAGACGATCGCCCGCAGGGCCACAACCTCCGTCGTGGTCGACGTTGACCTCGCTGAGCAGGGACGCAGGTCGGTGCAGAGGACACGCCCGGAGTACGTCGCCCGTCCGAGCACCTCTCCCGTTGCCGAGACGAGCAGCATCCCGTCGCCGTCTTCTTGCAGCTTCACACCGTGCTCCTTCAGCTGGCCGGACGACAGCAAGTTCGCCCGCACACCCGGGACGTACAGCACGTCGGGGATGAGCACCTGCTTCCCGGCCTCCCCTTGCAGAGCAACGGTGCCGCGGCCCTGGACATCCTGCAGCGCCCCATTGAAGCCGCGCACGTGCTTGATGGAGCCGCTCGGCTGCAGGTCAACGAAGGCTTCCTTCGTCCCCATCAGGTGGTGGGAGCAACCGCTGTCGAGCAGGACCACCGCCGGGTTTGCCTGCACAGCTGCCGCCACCGCCTGGAAGTCCTCCCCAGCCTCCGGCGCCAGCGAGACGGTCGGCTCCACGACGCTGACCAGCGAGCACGATGCCGTCTTGTCGTCCCGCGCCTTGCCGCCAGCAGGGGAGTCGGCGTCCTTCGCCGAAGTCGACGTCTTGGTCGACTGCTTCTCCTTGCGCGGCCGGTTTCCGCCTCGACGAGGACGACGACTGCTCGACCTTCCGCGGCCGCCTTTGTCGTCGTCGTCGAAGTCACTGCGGTCGGGGCACTCGAAGGAGAGGTGGTCGGGGTCGCCGCACAGCCAGCACTCCCGTCGTCGACCTCCTCCTCCTCGACCGCTGTTCTTGGTCGACTTCTTCTTGTCGACCTCCTTGGCCGACTTCCAGCCACCGCTCCCGCCGCCACCAGACTGTCCGCGCTCTCCTGGTCGGCCTCCTTGCTTCGCCGGGGCGACGAAGTTGGCCTGCGCCAAGAGTTCCTGCGACCGCTCAGCCTCCTGCATCGCCTCGTCCTGCAGGATGTACGAGGTCAAGTTGTCCTCGTTGAGCGTCGCCCTCGTGCTCGGCGCCATAGACAGCCGCTTCAGGAGGTTGTAGCTGCTCGAGAGTCCCTGCATGACATGGGTGATGTACGACGCCGTGGAGTACTGCGCGCCGGCCATCCTGATGGTGGCGAGAATTCGCCGGGCTCGGTTGCAGTAGTCGGTCGCTGTCTCATCGTCACCCATACGCAGATGCGTCAGCTGTCCCTCCAGCTGGGCAATGAACAGGTCGTCGGTGATCTGGTACGTCGACTCGATGAAGTGCCACGCCCGGTGGCCGGCGTCGATGTACTCCCGACACCACTTTAAGGCGATCTGCACGCCCGGCGAGCAGCACCGCGAGATGACCGTGAAGGTCAGCAGCTGCACGGCGCGAAACTCCGCCCGCAAGTCGGGGTGGTGCTCTCCAGGTGTCGCCACGGTACCTCGGGCGAAGCTGATTAGCCCGGCCATCTCCAGCTGGGGCTCGATGGCTTCCTTCCAGGTGAGAATGTCGGGTCGACCGACCAGTGGGGGGGTGACAGAGATCCTGTCCGGCGTGAACTTGAAGTAGCCGTAGCTCGGCGCAATCCCACCTGCTGTCACCTGGGACGCCGACATCGGCGACAGTCCACTCCGTCGACCTCCAACGTCACCCTGCGAAGAGCCTGCCGCCGCCGATGTCTGCATCCCTCGCGCCTGAACGCCGCCGACTTCACCAGCGTGTATCACACCTCTCTGCCTCGACGTGCCTCCAGCACTACTGCCGACTTGACCACCACCGGCGTTGACGCCCACATCGATGCCGCCTTCGTTGTTCACCGGGCGAGGAGAGGCAGGTCGAGACGGGTGCTCCGTCGCCCACGTGGAGCGGAGTCCAGCCTCGACGACCGCCCAGGGCAAGTCGCCATACTCATTGGCCTCATGCTTCCTCCTCGCGTTCTCCAACTGTGCCTCAAGGGTGTCCACCACCCCCGCGTCACCTACGGCTCCTACCATAGTGACTACCGCACAGTTGCCGGCCTGTAACAACGAAATAGGTAAGTGGTATCTACGTCGACCTGACTGACAGGTAAGTCGTGTGCCGTCCACGCTCACCGCACCATGCGGAGATAACTACTACAACGGGAGCTTAGAGTACTGGCTAGGCACGTGTGCTCGTGTGATGTCTGCGTTCGTTGGTCCTTAGACGTTTTCCTAGTGCTCACACTGCTTGCTAGTTCACGGGGCAATTTGGCAAGAGTTTCACTAAGAAAAGATCACAACAATGGTACAATGAAGTTGGCAATACAAGACTACATCAGAGCTAGCATTCAGGTTGGTCAACTGCCAGCACAGCATGGTCGACCGCGTTCCAACACGACTTGGTCGACCGCGCTCCAGCAGTACAAAGTCGACAGCTTGCCAATGCTGCAGGTCGACGGTGTGCCAGCAGTGCACCCGCTTTGCAGGTGCGTGCAGATGATTGGTATGCCGAGCCTCATCACCTGCACAGCACACACACCACGTCAGCCACGGGCTGACGGCTGCCTCTGATCTGCCACGACGACCTCGGGATACCATAACCGAGGTCGGTCTCGCCAACTTCGCCTGGGCGACCATCGCATACCTCCGCAGCACTTCGTCACCCAGGTAACCTGGTCGACCGGGCAACCACATCGACCAGCAACTCCCGTACGTGCCCGTCGACTTCCCAAGTCAACGACCACCTCGATGTCGACCTCACCAGGTCGACCACGCCCCTCGGTCGACGACCGCGTCACTCGACACCCGACTGCTCGACGTCCGACAGCTCGACGTCGGCCCCTCCTTCGTCGACCACCGGGTCCAGTCGACCACCCGCAGGTCGACCAGCACATCAGCCGACCACCGAAGTCGGCTTCCCAAGTCAACGTCACCAAGTTGACGTCCTTCGCAGGTCGACTACGAAGTCGACCTCCCCGAAGTCGGCGCCACCCTGAAGTCGGCGCCCGTGCAGTGGTCCTCGTGCAGGTCGACCTCCTCGTCGACCAGCTCGCCCACTGCTGCAGGTCGACTGCTCCCCTAACACCCGACCACAATGTCGGCTCCGCCCAAGCGTGGACGGGGCCAACATACAACTCCCGTTGACAGTCCACGAGCTTGCTTGGTCCAGAAGCCTGAACGGTCCAAGAGCTTGCGTGGTCTAGGACCTTGCCTGGTCAAGGAGCTTGCCCGGTCCAGAAGCGTGCTTGATCCACGAGTTTGCCTGGTTTAGGAGCTTGCCTGGTTCAAGAGCTTGCCTGGTCTAGGAGCTTGCCTCGTCCAGGTGCGTGCCTGGTCCAGGAGCTTGCCTTGTCCAGGAGCTTGCCTGGTCTAGGAGCTTGCCTGGTCCAGGAGCTTGCCTTGTCCAGGAGCTTTCTTGGTCCGTTAGCTTGCCTGGTCAAAGAGCTTGCCTGGTCCAGGAGCTTTCCTGGTCCAAGAGATTGCATGGTCCAGGAGCTTGCCTGGTCCAGGAGCTTGCCTGGTCCAGGAGCTTGCTTGGTCCAGAAGCCTGCTTGGTTCAAGAGCTTGCGTGGTCCAGGAGCGTGCCTGGTCCAAGAGCTTGCGTAGTCCAAAAGCTTGCCTGGTCTAGGAGCTTGCCTCGTCCACGAGCATGCATGGTCCACGAGCTTGCATGGTCTAGGAGCTTGCCTGGTCTAGGAGCTTGCCTGGTCGAGGAGCTTGCCTGGTCCAGAAGCTTCCCAAGTCCAGGAGCTTGCCTGGTCCAGGAGCTTGCGTGGTCCAGGAGCTTGCGTGGTCTAGGAGCTTGCCTGGTCCAGAAGCTTGCTTGGTCCAGAAGCCTGCCTGGTCCAAGAGCTTGCGTGGTCTAGGAGCTTGCCTGGTCCAGTAGCTTGCCTGGTCCAAGAGCCTGCTTGGTCCACGAGTTTGCCTGGTTTAGGAGCTTGCCTGGTCCAGGAGCTTGCCTGGTCTAGGCGCTTGCCTCGTCCAGGAGCGTGCCTGATCCAGGAGCTTGCCTGGTCTAGGAGCTTGCCTAGTCGAGGAGCTTGCCTGGTCCAGAAGCTTGCCTGGTCATGGAGCTTGCCTGGTCCAGGAGCTTGCCTGGTCCAAGAGCGTGCTTGGTCCACGAGTTTGCCTGGTTTAGGAGCTTGCCTGGTCCACGAGCTTGCCTGGTCTACGAGCTTGCCTGATCCAGGAGCGTGCGTGGTCTAGGAGCTTGCCTGGTCTAGGAGCTTGCCTGGTCCAAGAGCTTGCCTGGTCCAGGAGCTTGCCTAATCCACGAGCTTGCCTGGTCCACGAGCTTGCCTGGTCCAAGAGCTTGCTTGGTCCAGAAGCCTGCCTGGTCCAAGAGCTTGCGTGGTCTAAGACCTTGCCTGGTCAAGGAGCTTGCCCGGTCCAGGAGCATGCTTGGTCCACGAGTTTGCCTGGTTTAAGAGCTTGCCTGGTTCAAGAGCTTCTCTGGTCTAGGAGCTTGCCTTGTCCTGGTGCGTGCCTGGTCCAGGAGCTTGCCTGGTCCAGGAGCTTGCCTGGTCTAGGAGCTTGCCTGGTCCAGGAGCTTGCTTGGTCCAGAAGCCTGGCCGGTCCAAGAGCTTGTGTGGTCTAGGACCTTGCCTGGTCAAGGAGCTTGCCCGGTCCAGGAGCGTGCTTGGTCCACGAGTTTGCCTGGTTTAGGAGCTTGCCTGGTTCAAGAGCTTGCCTGGTCTAGGAGCTTGCCTCGTCAGGTGCGTGCCTGGTCCAGAAGCTTGCCTGGTCCAGGAGCTTGCCTGTTCTAGGAGCTTGCCTGGTCCAGGAGCTTGCCTTGTCCAGGAGCTTTCTTGGTCCGTTAGCTTGCCTGGTCCAGGAGCTTTCCTGGTCCAAGAGCTTGCCTGGTCCAGGAGCTTGCCTGGTCCAGGAGCTTGCCTTGTCCAGGAGCTTGCTTGGTCCAGAAGCCTTCTTGGTTCGAGAGCTTGCGTGGTCCAGGAGCGTGCCTGGTCCAAGAGCTTGCGTAGTCTAAAAGCTTGCCTGGTCTAGGAGCTTGCCTCGTCCACGAGCATGCCTGGTCCACGAGCTTGCATGGTCCAGGAGCTTGCCTGGTCTAGGAGCTTGCCTGGTCGAGGAGCTTGCCTGGTCCTGAAGCTTGCCTGGTCCAGGAGCTTGTCTGGTCCAGGAGCTTGCGTGGTCTAGGGGCTTGCCTGGTCCGGGAGCTTGCCTGGTATACAAGCTTTCGTGGTTCAAGAGCTTGCGTGGTCCAGGAGCTTGCCTTGTCCAGGAGCTTGCATGTTCCACGAGCTTGCCTGGTTCAGGAGCTTGCCTGGTCTAGGAGCTTGCCTGGTCCAGGAGCTTGCCTTGTCCAATAGCGTGCCTGGTCCAGGAGCTTGCCTTGTCCAAGAGCTTGCATGTTCCACGAGCTTGCCTGGTCCACGAGCTTGCGTGGTCCAGGAGCTTGCCTGGTCCAGGAGCTTGCCTTGTCCAGGAGCATGCCTGGTCAAGGAGTGTGCGTGGTCCAAGAGCTTGCTTGGTCTAGAAGCCTGCCTGGTCTAAGAGCTTGCCTGGTCCAGGAGCGTGCCTTGTCCAAGAGCTTGCCTGGTCCAGGAGCTTGCCTAGTCCAGGAGGTTGCCTTGTCAGGAGCTTGCCTGGTGTAGGAGCTTGCCTAGTCCAGGAGCTTGCTTGGTCTAGAAGCCTGCCTAGTCCAAGACCTTGCCTGGTCCAGGAGCGTGCCTGGTCCAAGAACTTGCGTGGTCCAGGAGCTTGCCTAGTCCAGGAGCTTGCTTGGTCCAGGAGCATGCCCGGTCCACGAGCTTGCCTGGTCCACGAGCTTGCCTGGTCCAAGAGCTTGCATGGTCCAGGAGCTTGCCTGGTCCAGGACCTTGCTTCGTCCAGAAGCCTGCCTGGTCCAAGAGCTTGCCTGGTCCAAGAGTGTGCCTAGTCCAAGAACTTGCGTAGTCCAGGAGCTTGCCTAGTCCAGGAGCTTGCCTGGTCCAGGAGCATGCCCAGTTCACGAGCTTGCCTGGTCCAGGAGCTTGCCTGGTTTAAGAGCTTGCCTGGTCAAAGAGCTTGCCTGGTCCAGGAGCTTGCCTAGTCTTGGAGCTTGCCTTGTAAGGAGCTTGCCTGGTCCAGGAGCTTGCCTGGTCCAAGAGCTTGCTTCGTCCAGAAGCCTGCCTGGTCCAAGAGCTTGCCTGGTCTAGGAGCGTGCCTGGTCCCAGAACTTGCGTGGTCCAGGAGCTTGCCTGGTCCATGAGCTTGCCTAGTCCAGGAGCATGCCCGGTCCACGAGCTTGCCTGGTCCAGGAGCTTGCCTGGTCCAAGAGCTTGCCTGGTCCAAAAGCTTGCCTTGTCCAGAACCTTGCCTGGTCGAGGAGCTTGCCTAGTCCACGAGCTTTCCTCGTCCAGGAGCTTGCCTGGTCCAAGAGCTTGCCTCGTCCTGGAGCTTGCCTGGTCCAGGAGCTTGCGTGGTCCAGGAGCTTGCATGGTCCAGGAGCGTGCCTCATCCAGGAGCTTGCGTGGTCCAGGAGCTTGCCTGGTCTAGGAGCTTGCCTTGTCCAGGAGCGTGCCTGGTCTAGGAGTGTGCCTGGTCCAAGACCTTGCTTGGTCCAGAAGCCTGCCTGTTCTAATATCTTGCCTGGTCTAGGAGTGTGCCTTGTCCAAGAGCTTGCCTGGTCCAGGAGCTTGCCTAGTCCAGGAGCTTGCCTGGTCCAGGACCTTGCCTGGTCCACAAGCTTCCTTGGTCCACAAGCCTGCCTGGTCCCAGAGCTTGCGTGGTCTAGGAGCTTGCCTGGTCAATGAGCTTGCCTGGTCAAGGAGCTTGCCTGGTCCAAAAGCTTGCCTGGTCCAGAAGCTTGCCTGGTCGAGGAGCTTGCCTGGTCCACGAGCTTGCCTCGTCCAGGAGCTTGCTTGTTCAGGGAGCGTGCCTGGTCCAGGAGCTTGCCTGGTCCAGGAGCTTGCCTGGTCAAGGAGCGTGCCTCCTCCAGGAGCTTGCGTGGTCCAGGAGCTTGCATGTTCCAGGAGCTTGCCTGGTCTAGGAGCTTGCCTTTTCCAGGAGTGTGCTTGGTCCAGGAGTGTGCCTGGTCCAGTACCTTGCTTGGTCCAGAAGCCTTCCTGTTCCAAGACCTTGCCTGGTCCAGGAGCGTGCCTTGTCCAAGAGCTTGCCTGGTCCAGGAGCTTGCCTAGTCCAGGAGCTTGCCTGGTCCAGGACCTTGCCTGGTCCAGAAGCTTCCTTGGTCCACAAGCCTGCCTTGTCCAAGAGCTTGCGTGGTCTAGGAGCTTGCCTGGTCCAGGAGCTTGCCTGTTACAAGAGCGTGCTTGGTCCACGAGTTTGCCTAGTTTAGGAGCTTGCTTGGTCCAGGAGCTTGCCTGGTCTAGGAGCTTGCCTAGTCAGGGAGCGTGCCTGGTCTAGGAGCTTGCCTGGTCCAGGAGCTTGCCTGGTCCAGGAGCTTGCCTGGTCCTGGAGCTTCCCTTGTCCAGGAGCTTTCTTGGTCCGTTAGCTTGCCTGGTTCAGGAGCTTTCCTGGTTCAAGAGCATGCCTGGTCCAGGAGCTTGCCTGGTCCAGGAGCTTGCCTGGTCCAAGAGCTTGCCTAGTCCAGGAGCTTGCCTTGTCCAAGAGCGTGCCTGGTCCAGGAGCTTGCCTGGTCCAGGAGCTTGCCTGGTCCAGGAGCTTGCCTGGTCCAGGAGCTTGCTTGGTCCAGAAGCCTGCCTGGTCCAAGAGCTTGCCTGGTCCAGGAGCGTGCTTGGTCCAAGAGCTTGCGTAGTCCAGGAGCTTGCTTGGTCCAGGAGCTTGCCTGGTCCAGGAGCATGCCTGGTCCACGAGCTTGCCTCGTCGAGGAGCTTGCGTGGTCTACGAGCTTGCTTCGTCCAGAAGCCTGCCTGGTCCAAGAGCTTGCCTGGTCTAGGAGCGTGCCTGGTCCCAGAACTTGCGTGGTCCAGGAGCTTGCCTGGTTTAGGAGCTTGCCTGGTCCAAGAGCATGCCCGGTCCACGAGCTTGCCTGGTCCAGGAGCTTGCCTGGTCCAAGAGCTTGCCTGGTCCAAAAGCTTGCCTGGTCCAGAAGCTTGCCTGGTCAAGGAGCTTGCCTGGTCCACGAGCTTGCCTCGTCCAGGAGCTTGCCTGGTCTAGGAGCTTGCCTCGTCCAGGAGCTTGCCTGGTCCAGGAGCTTGCGTGGTCCAGGAGCTTACCTGGTCCACGAGCGTGCCTCGTCCAGGAGCTTGCGTGGTCCAGGAGCTTGCCTGGTCTAGGAGCTTGCTTTGTCCAAGAGCGTGCCTGGTTTAGGAGTGTGCCTGGTCTAGGACCTTGCTTGGTCCAGAAGCCTCCCTGTTCCAAGACCTTTCCTGGTCCAGGAGCGTGCCTTGTCCAAGAGCTTGCCTGGTCCAGGAGCTTGCCTATACCAGGAGCTTGCCTGGTCCAGGACCTTGCCTGGTCCAGAAGCTTGCTTGGTCCACAAGCCTGCCTGGTCCAAGAGCTTGCGTGGTCTAGGAGCTTGCCTGGTCCAGGAGCTTGCCTGGTCCAAGAGCGTGCTTGGTCCACGAGTTTGCCTGGTTTAGGAGCTTGCTTGGTCCAGGAGCTTGCCTGGTCTAGGAGCTTGCCTGGTCAGGGAGCGTGCCTGGTCCAGGAGCTTGGCTGGTCCAGGAGCTTGCCTGGTCCTGGAGCTTGCCTTGTCCAGGAGCTTTCTTGGTCCGTTAGCTTGCCTCGTCAAGGAGCTTGCCTTGTCAAAGAGCTTGCCTGGTCCAAAAGCTTGCCTGGTCTAGAAGCTTGCCTGGTCGAGGAGCTTGCCTGGTCCACGAGCTTGCCTCGTCCAGGAGCTTGCTTGGTCAGGGAGTGTGCCTAGTCCAGGAGCTTGCCTGGTCTAAGAGCTTGCCTGGTCAAGGAGCGTGCCTCCTCCAGTAGCTTGCGTGGTCCAGGAGCTTGCACGTTCCAGGAGCTTGCCTGGTCTAGGAGCTTGCCTTGTCCAGGAGCGTGCTTTGTCCAGGAGTGTGCCTGGTCCAGGACCTTGCTTGGTCCAGAAGCCTGCCTGTTCCAAGACCTTGCCTGGTCCAGGAGCGTGCCTTGTCCAAGAGCTTGCTTGGTCCAGGAGCTTGCCTAGTCCAGGAGCTTGCCTGGTCCAAGACCTTGCCTGGTCCAGAAGCTTGCTTGGTCCACAAGCCTGCCTGGTCCAAGAGCTTGCGTGGTCTAGGAGCTTGCCTGGTTCGAAGCTTGCCTGGTCCAAGAGCATGCTTGGTCCACGAGTTTGCCTGGTTTAGGAGCTTGCTTGGTCCAGGAGCTTGCCTGGTCTAGGAGCTTGCCTGGTCCTGGAGCTTGCCTGGTCCTGGAGCTTGCCTTGTCCAGGAGCTTTCTTGGTCCGTTAGCTTGCCTGGTTCAGGAGCTTTCCTAGTTCAAGAGCATGCGTGGTCCAGGAGCTTGCCTGGTCCAGGAGCTTGCCTGGTCCAGAAGCTTGCCTGGTCCAGGAGCTTGCCTTGTCCAAGAGCGTGCCTAGTCCAGGAGCTTGCCTGGTCCAGGAGCTTGCCTGGTCCAGGAGCTTGCCTGGTCTAGGAGCTTGATTGGTCCAGAAGCCTGCCTGGTCCAAGAGCTTGCCTGGTCCAGGAGCGTGCTTGGTCCAAGAGCTTGCGTAGTCCAGGAGCTTGCTTGGTCCAGGAGCTTGCCTGGTCCAGGAGCATGCCTGGTCCACGAGCTTGCCTCGTCGAGGAGCTTGCGTGGTCTACGAGCTTGCCTGGTCCAGAAGCCTGCCTGGTCCAAGAGCTTGCCTGGTCTAGGAGCGTGCCTGGTCCCAGAACTTGCGTGGTCCAGGAGCTTGCCTGGTTTAGGAGCTTGCCTGGTCCAAGAGCATGCCCGGTCCACGAGCTTGCCTGGTCCAGGAGCTTGCCTGGTCCAAGAGCTTGCCTGGTCCAAAAGCTTTCCTAGTCCAGAAGCTTGCCTGGTCAAGGAGCTTGCCTGGTCCACGAGCTTGCCTCGTCCAGGAGCTTGCCTGGTCTAGGAGCTTGCCTCGTCCAGGAGCTTGCCTGGTCCAGGAGCTTGCGTGGTCCAGGAGCTTACCTGGTCCACGAGCGTGCCTCGTCCAGGAGCTTGCGTGGTCCAGGAGCTTGCCTGGTCTAGGAGCTTGCTTTGTCCAGGAGCGTGCCTGGTTTAGGAGTGTGCCTGGTCTAGGACCTTGCTTGGTCCAGAAGCCTCCCTGTTCCAAGACCTTTCCTGGTCCAGGAGCGTGCCTTGTCCAAGAGCTTGCCTGGTCCAGGAGCTTGCCTATACCAGGAGCTTGCCTGGTCCAGGACCTTGCCTGGTCCAGAAGCTTGCTTGGTCCACAAGCCTGCCTGGTCCAAGAGCTTGCGTGGTCTAGGGGCTTGCCTGGTCCTGAAGCTTGCCTGGTCCAGAAGCCTGCCTGGTCCAAGAGCTTGCGTGGTCTAGGAGCTTGCCTGGTCCAGGAGCTTGCGTGGTCCAAGAGCGTGCTTGGTCCACGAGTTTGCCTGGTTTAGGAGCTTGCCTGGTCCAGGAGCTTGCCTGGTCTAGGCGCTTGCCTCGTCCAGGAGCGTGCCTGATCCAGGAGCTTGCCTGGTCTAGGAGCTTGCCTAGTCGAGGAGCTTGCCTGGTCCAGAAGCTTGCCTGGTCATGGAGCTTGCCTGGTCCAGGAGCTTGCCTGGTCCAAGAGCGTGCTTGGTCCACGAGTTTGCCTGGTTTAGGAGCTTGCCTGGTCCACGAGCTTGCCTGGTCTACGAGCTTGCCTGATCCAGGAGCGTGCGTGGTCTAGGAGCTTGCCTGGTCTAGGAGCTCGCTTGGCCTAGGAGCTTGCCTGGTCCAAGAGCTTGCCTAGTCCAGGAGCTTGCCTGGACTTGGAGCTTGCCTTGTCCAGGAGCTTTCTTGGTGCGTTAGCTTGTCCGGTCAAGGAGCTTGCCTGGTCCAGGAGCTTTCGTGGTTCAAGAGCTTGCCTGGTCCAGGAGCTTGCCTTGTCCAGGAGCTTGCATGTTCCACGAGCTTGCCTGGTTCAGGAGCTTGCCTGGTCTAGGAGCTTGCCTAGTCCAGGAGCTTGCCTTGTCCTGGTGCGTGCCTGGTCCAGGAGCTTGCCTTGTCCAGGAGCTTGCATGTTCCACGAGCTTGCCTGGTCCACGAGCTTGCGTGGTCCAGGAGCTTGCCTGGTCCAGGAGCTTGCCTTGTCCAGGAGCATGCCTGGTCAAGGAGTGTGCGTGGTCCAAGAGCTTGCTTGGTCTAGAAGCCTGCCTGGTCTAAGAGCTTGCCTGGTCCAGGAGCGTGCCTTGTCCAAGAGCTTGCCTGGTCCAGGAGCTTGCCTAGTCCAGGAGGTTGCCTTGTCAGGAGCTTGCCTGGTGTAGGAGCTTGCCTAGTCCAGGAGCTTGCTTGGTCTAGAAGCCTGCCTAGTCCAAGACCTTGCCTGGTCCAGGAGCGTGCCTGGTCCAAGAACTTGCGTGGTCCAGGAGCTTGCCTAGTCCAGGAGCTTGCTTGGTCCAGGAGCATGCCCGGTCCACGAGCTTGCCTGGTCCACGAGCTTGCCTGGTCCAAGAGCTTGCATGGTCCAGGAGCTTGCCTGGTCCAGGACCTTGCTTCGTCCAGAAGCCTGCCTGGTCCAAGAGCTTGCCTTGTCCAGGAGTGTGCCTAGTCCAAGAACTTGCGTAGTCCAGGAGCTTGCCTAGTCCAGGAGCTTGCCTGGTCCAGGAGCATGCCCAGTCCACGAGCTTGCCTGGTCCAGGAGCTTGCCTGGTTTAAGAGCTTGCCTGGTGAAAGAGCTTGCCTGGTCCAGGAGCTTGCCTAGTCTTGGAGCTTGCCTTGTAAGGAGCTTGCCTGGTCTAGGAGCTTGCCTGGTCCAAGAGCTTGCTTCGTCCAGAAGCCTGCCTGGTCCAAGAGCTTGCCTGGTCTAGGAGCGTGCCTGGTCCCAGAACTTGCGTGGTCCAGGAGCTTGCCTGGTCCATGAGCTTGCCTAGTCCAGGAGCATGCCCGGTCCACGAGCTTGCCTGGTCCAGGAGCTTGCCTGGTCCAAGAGCTTGCCTGGTCCAAAAGCTTGCCTTGTCCAGAACCTTGCCTGGTCGAGGAGCTTGCCTGGTCCACGAGCTTTCCTCGTCCAGGAGCTTGCCTGGTCCAAGAGCTTGCCTCGTCCTGGAGCTTGCCTGGTCCAGGAGCTTGCGTGGTCCAGGAGCTTGCATGGTCCAGGAGCGTGCCTCATCCAGGAGCTTGCGTGGTCCAGGAGCTTGCCTGGTCTAGGAGCTTGCCTTGTCCAGGAGCGTGCCTGGTCTAGGAGTGTGCCTGGTCCAAGACCTTGCTTGGTCCAGAAGCCTGCCTGTTCTAATATCTTGCCTGGTCTAGGAGTGTGCCTTGTCCAAGAGCTTGCCTGGTCCAGGAGCTTGCCTAGTCCAGGAGCTTGCCTGGTCCAGGACCTTGCCTGGTCCACAAGCTTCCTTGGTCCACAAGCCTGCCTGGTCCCAGAGCTTGCGTGGTCTAGGAGCTTGCCTGGTCAATGAGCTTGCCTGGTCAAGGAGCTTGCCTGGTCCAAAAGCTTGCCTGGTCCAGAAGCTTGCCTGGTCGAGGAGCTTGCCTGGTCCACGAGCTTGCCTCGTCCAGGAGCTTGCTTGGTCAGGGAGCGTGCCTGGTCCAGGAGCTTGCCTGGTCCAGGAGCTTGCCTGGTCAAGGAGCGTGCCTCCTCCAGGAGCTTGCGTGGTCCAGGAGCTTGCATGTTCCAGGAGCTTGCCTGGTCTAGGAGCTTGCCTTTTCCAGGAGTGTGCTTGGTCCAGGAGTGTGCCTGGTCCAGTACCTTGCTTGGTCCAGAAGCCTTCCTGTTCCAAGACCTTGCCTGGTCCAGGAGCGTGCCTTGTCCAAGAGCTTGCCTGGTCCAGGAGCTTGCCTAGTCCAGGAGCTTGCCTGGTCCAGGACCTTGCCTGGTCCAGAAGCTTCCTTGGTCCACAAGCCTGCCTGGTCCAAGAGCTTGCGTGGTCTAGGAGCTTGCCTGGTCCAGGAGCTTGCCTGTTACAAGAGCGTGCTTGGTCCACGAGTTTGCCTAGTTTAGGAGCTTGCTTGGTCCAGGAGCTTGCCTGGTCTAGGAGCTTGCCTAGTCAGGGAGCGTGCCTGGTCTAGGAGCTTGCCTGGTCCAGGAGCTTGCCTGGTCCAGGAGCTTGCCTGGTCCTGGAGCTTCCCTTGTCCAGGAGCTTTCTTGGTCCGTTAGCTTGCCTGGTTCAGGAGCTTTCCTGGTTCAAGAGCATGCCTGGTCCAGGAGCTTGCCTGGTCCAGGAGCTTGCCTGGTCCAGGAGCTTGCCTAGTCTAGGAGCTTGCCTTGTCCAAGAGCGTGCCTGGTCCAGGAGCTTGCCTGGTCCAGGAGCTTGCCTGGTCCAGGAGCTTGCCTGGTCCAGGAGCTTGCTTGGTCCAGAAGCCTGCCTGGTCCAAGAGCTTGCCTGGTCCAGGAGCGTGCTTGGTCCAAGAGCTTGCGTAGTCCAGGAGCTTGCTTGGTCCAGGAGCTTGCCTGGTCCAGGAGCATGCCTGGTCCACGAGCTTGCCTCGTCGAGGAGCTTGCGTGGTCTACGAGCTTGCCTGGTCCCAGAACTTGCGTGGTCTACGAGCTTGCTTCGTCCAGAAGCCTGCCTGGTCCAAGAGCTTGCCTGGTCTAGGAGCGTGCCTGGTCCCAGAACTTGCGTGGTCCAGGAGCTTGCCTGGTTTAGGAGCTTGCCTGGTCCAAGAGCATGCTCGGTCCACGAGCTTGCCTGGTCCAGGAGCTTGCCTGGTCCAAGAGCTTGCCTGGTCCAAAAGCTTGCCTGGTCCAGAAGCTTGCCTAGTCAAGGAGCTTGCCTGGTCCACGAGCTTGCCTCGTCCAGGAGCTTGCCTGGTCTAGGAGCTTGCCTCGTCCAGGAGCTTGCCTGGTCCAGGAGCTTGCGTGGTCCAGGAGCTTACCTGGTCCACCAGCGTGCCTCGTCCAGGAGCTTGCGTGGTCCAGGAGCTTGCCTGGTCTAGGAGCTTGCTTTGTCCAGGAGCGTGCCTGGTTTAGGAGTGTGCCTGGTCTAGGACCTTGCTTGGTCCAGAAGCCTCCCTGTTCCAAGACCTTTCCTGGTCCAGGAGCGTGCCTTGTCCAAGAGCTTGCCTGGTCCAGGAGCTTGCCTATACCAGGAGCTTGCCTGGTCCAGGACCTTGCCTGGTCCAGAAGCTTGCTTGGTCCACAAGCCTGCCTGGTCCAAGAGCTTGCGTGGTCTAGGAGCTTGCCTGGTCCAGGAGCTTGCCTGGTCCAAGAGCGTGCTTGGTCCACGAGTTTGCCTGGTTTAGGAGCTTGCTTGGTCCAGGAGCTTGCCTGGTCTAGGAGCTTGCCTGGTCAGGGAGCGTGCCTGGTCTAGGAGCTTGGCTGGTCCAGGAGCTTGCCTGGTCCTGGAGCTTGCCTTGTCCAGGAGCTTTCTTGGTCCGTTAGCTTGCCTCGTCAAGGAGCTTGCCGGGTCAAAGAGCTTGCCTGGTCCAAAAGCTTGCCTAGTCTAGAAGCTTGCCTGGTCGAGGAGCTTGCCTGGTCCACAAGCTTGCCTCGTCCAGGAGCTTGCTTGGTCAGGGAGTGTGCCTAGTCCAGGAGCTTGCCTGGTCCAAGAGCTTGCCTGGTCAAGGAGCGTGCCTCCTCCAGGAGCTTGCGTGGTCCAGGAGCTTGCACGTTCCAAGAGCTTGCCTGGTCTAGGAGCTTGCCTTGTCCAGGAGCGTGCTTTGTCCAGGAGTGTGCCTGGTCCAGGACCTTGCTTGGTCCAGAAGCCTGCCTGTTCCAAGACCTTGCCTGGTCCAGGAGCGTGCCTTGTCCAAGAGCTTGCTTGGTCCAGGAGCTTGCCTAGTCCAGGAGCTTGCCTGGTCCAAGACCTTGCCTGGTCCAGAAGCTTGCTTGGTCCACAAGCCTGCCTGGTCCAAGAGCTTGCGTGGTCTAGGAGCTTGCCTGGTTCGAAGCTTGCCTGGTACAAGAGCATGCTTGGTCCACGAGTTTGCCTGGTTTAGGAGCTTGCTTGGTCCAGGAGCTTGCCTGGTCTAGGAGCTTGCCTGGTCCTGGAGCTTGCCTGGTCCTGGAGCTTGCCTTGTCCAGGAGCTTTCTTGGTCCGTTAGCTTGCCTGGTTCAGGAGCTTTCCTAGTTCAAGAGCATGCGTGGTCCAGGAGCTTGCCTGGTCCAGGAGCTTGCCTGGTCCAGAAGCTTGCCTGGTCCAGGAGCTTGCCTTGTCCAAGAGCGTGCCTGGTCCAGGAGCTTGCCTGGTCCAGGAGCTTGCCTGGTCCAGGAGCTTGCCTGGTCTAGGAGCTTGATTGGTCCAGAAGCCTGCCTGGTCCAAGAGCTTGCCTGGTCCAGGAGCGTGCTTGGTCCAAGAGCTTGCGTAGTCCAGGAGCTTGCTTGGTCCAGGAGCTTGCCTGGTCCAGGAGCATGCCTGGTCCACGAGCTTGCCTCGTCCAGGAGCTTGCGTGGTCCAGGAGCTTGCCTGGTCCAGGAGCTTGCCTAGTCTAGGAGCTTGCCTTGTCAGGAGCTTGCGTGGTCCAGGAGCTTGCCTGGTCCAGGAGCTTGCTTCGTCCAGAAGCCTGCCTGGTGCAAGAGCTTGCCTGGTCCAGGAGCGTGCCTAGTCGAAGAACTTGGGTGGTACAGGAGCTTGCCTGGTCCATGAGCTTGCCTGGTCCAGGAGCATGCCCGGTCCACGAGCTTGCAGGGTCCAGGAGATTTCTTGGTCCAAGAGCTTGCCTGGTCCAGGAGCTTGCCTGGTCCAGGAGCTTGCCTGGTCCAGGAGCTTGCCTGGTCCACGAGCTTGCCTGGTCCAGGAGCTTGCCTGGTCCAGGAGCTTGCCTGGTACAGGAGCTTGCCTGGTCCAGTAGCTTGCCTGGTCCAGGAGCTTGCCTGGTCCAGGAGCGTGCCTCGTCCAGGAGCTTGCCTTGTCCAGGAGCTTGCATGTTCCAAGAGCTCGCCTGGTCTAGGAGCTTGCCTTGTCTAGGAGCGTGCCTGGTCTAAAAGTGTGCCTGGTCCAGGAGCTTGCCTAGTCCAGGAGCGTGCCTGTTCCAAGACCTTGCTTGGTCCAGAAGCCTGCCTGTTCCAAGACCTTGCCTGGTCCAGGAGCGTGCCTTGTCCAAGAGCTTGCCTGGTCCAGGAGCTTGCCTAGTCCAGGAGATTGCCTGGTCCAGAAGCTTGCTTGGTCGAGAAGCCTGCCTGGTCCAAGAGCTTGCGTGGTCTAAGAGCTTGCGTGGTCGAGGAGCTTGCCTGGTCAAGGAGCGTGCTTGGTCCACGAGTTTGCCTGGATTAGGAGCTTGCCTGGTCTAGGAGCTTGCCTGGTCAGGGAGCGTGCCTGGTCCAGGAGCTTGCCTGGTCTAGGAGCTTGCCTAGTCCAGGAGCTTGCCTGGTCTAGGAGCTTGCCTAGTCCAGGAGCTTGCCTGGTCCAGGAGCTTGCCTGGTCCAGGAGCTTGCCTGGTCCAGGTGCTTGCTTGGTCCAGAAGCCTGCCTCGTCTAAGAGCTTGCCTGGTCCAGGAGCATGCTTGGTCCAAGAGCTTGCGTAGTCCAGGAGCTTGCTTGGTCCAGGAGCTTGCCTGGTCCAGGAGCATGCCTGGTCCACGAGTTTGCCTGGTCCAGGAGCTTGCCTGGTCCAAGAGCTTGCCTGGTCCAGGAGCTTGCCTGGTCCAGGAGCTTGCTTGGTCCAGAAGCCTGCCTGGTCCAAGAGCTTGCCTGGTCCAGGAGCGTGCTTGGTCCAAGAACTTGCGTGGTCCAAGAGCTTGCCTGGTCCACGAGCTTGCTTGGTCCAGGAGAATGCCTGGTCCACGAGCTTGCCTGGTCTAGGAGCTTGTCTAGTCCAGGAGCTTACCTGATCAAGGAGCTTCCCTGGTCCAGGAGCTTGCCTGGTCCAGGAGCTTGCTTGGTCCAGAAGCCTGCTTGGTCCAAGAGCTTGCCTGGTCCAGAAGCCTGCTTGGTCCAAGAGCTTGCCTGGTCCAGGAGCTTGCTTGGTCCAGAAGCCTGCCTGGTCCAAGAGCTTGCCTGGTCTAGGAGCGTGCCTGGTCCGAGAACTTGCATGGTCCAAGAGCTTGCCGGGTCCAGGAGCTTGCCTAGTCCAGGAGCATGCCCGGTCCACGAGCTTGCCTGGTCCAGGAGCTTTCTTGGTCCAGGAGCTTGCCAGGTCCAGGAGCTTGCCTAGTCCAGGAGCTTGCCTGGTCCAAGAGCTTGCCTAGTCCACGAGCTTGCCTGGTCCGGGAGCTTGCCTGATCCAGGAGCTTGCCTGGTCCAGGAGCTTGTCTGGTCCAAGAGCTTGCCTGGTCCAGGAGCGTGCCTGGTCCAGGAGCTTGCCTGGTCCAGGAGCTTGCATGTTCCACGAGCTTGCCAGGTCTAGGAGCTTGCCTTGTCCACGACCACATCCACGTCCACGTCCACATCAATGTCCATGTCCATGTCCACGTCCACGTCCACGTCCACATCCACGTCCACGTCCACGTCCACGTCCACGTCCACGTCCATGTCCACGTCCACGTCCACGTCCACGTCCACGTCCATGTCCACGTCCACGTCTACGTCCACGACCACGTCCACGTCCACGACCATGTCCACGACCACGTCCACCTCCACGTCCACGTCCACGTCCAGGTCCAGGTCCACGTCCACGTCCACGTCCACGTCCACGTCCACGTCCACGTCTACGTTCACGTCCACGTCCACGTCCATGTCCACGTCCATGTCCACACGTCCATGTCCACGTCCACATTGATGTTCACGTTCACGTCCACGTCCACGTCCACGTCCACGTCCAGGTTCACGTCCACGTCCACGTCCACGACCACGTCCATGTCCATGTCCACGTCCACGTCCACGTCCACGTCCGCGTCCATGTCCACGTCCGCGTCCACGTCCACGTCCACGTCCACGACCGCGTCCACGTCCACGTCCACGTCCACGACCGCGACCACGTCCACGTCCACGTCCACGTCCACGTCGACGACCACGTCCACGACCACGTCCACGTCCACGTCCACGTCCATGTCCACGTCCACGTCCACGACCACGTCCACGTCCACGTCCACGTCCACGTCCATGTCCACGTCCACGTCCATGTCCATGTCCACGTCCACGTCTACGTCCACGACCACGTCCACGTCCAAGTCCAGGTCCACGACCACGTCCACGTCCACGTTGTCCACGTCCAGGTCCACGTCCACGTCCACGTCCACGTCCACGTCCAGGTCCACGTCCAGGTCCACGTCCACGTCCACGTCCAGGTCCACGTCCACGTTCAGGTCCACGTCCACGTCGACGTCCACGTCCACGTCCACGACCACGTCCACGTCCACGTCCACGTCCACGTCCACGTCTACGTCCACGTCCACGTCCACGTCCACGTCCACGTCCACGTCCACGTCCACGACCACGTCCACGTCTTTGTCCAGGTCCACGTCTACGTCCACGACCACGTCCATGTCTTCGTCCATGTCCACGTCTACGTCCACGTCCACGTCCACGTCCAAGTCCAGGTCCACGACCACGTCCACGTCCACGTCCACGTCCACGTCCAAGTCCACGTCCAAGTCCAGGTCCACGTCCACGTCCACGTCCACGTCCACGTCCACGTCCACGTCCACGTCCACGTCGACGTCCACGTCCAGGTCCACGTCCAGGTCCACGTCCACGTCCATGTCCACGTCCACGTCCACGTCCACGTCCACGTCCACGTCCACGTCCACGTCCACGTACACGTCCACGTCCACGTCCACGTCCACGTCCACGTCCACGTCAACGTCCACGTCCATGTCCACGTCCACGTCCACGTCCACGTCCACGTCCACGTCCATGTCCACGTCCACGTCCACGTCCACGTCCAGTCCACGTCCACGTTCACGTCCATGTTCACGTCCACGTCTACGTCCACGTCCACGTCCACGTCCAGGTCCACGTCCACGTCCACGTCCACATCCACGTCCACGTTCAGGTCCACGTCCACGTTCAGGTCCACGTCCACGTCCACGTCCACGTCCACGACCACGTCCACGTCTACGTCCACGTCCACGTCCATGTCCACGTCCACGTCCACGTCCATGTCCACGTCCACGTCCACGTCCACGTCCACGACCACGTCCACGTCCACGTCTTCGTCCACGTCCACGTCTACGTCCACGACCACGTCCACGTCCACGTCCACGTCCAAGTCCAGGTCCACGACCACGTCCACGTCCACGTCCACGTCCATGTCCATGTCCACGTCCACGTCCATGTCCACGTCCACGTCCACGTCCACGTCCACGTCCATGTCCATGTCCACGTCCACGTCCAAGAGCTTGCTTGGTCCAGGAGCTTGCCTAGTCCAGGAGCTTGCCTGGTCCAAGACCTTGCCTGGTCCAGAAGCTTGCTTGGTCCACAAGCCTGCCTGGTCCAAGAGCTTGCATCGTCTAGGAGCTTGCCTGGTCCGAAGCTTGCCTGGTCCAAGAGCATGCTTGGTCCACGAGTTTGCCTGGTTTAGGAGCTTGCTTGGTCTAGGAGCTTGCCTGGTCCTAGAGCTTGCCTGGTCCTGGAGCTTGCCTTGTCCAGGAGCTTTCTTGGTCCGTTAGCTTGCCTGGTTCAGGAGCTTTCCTAGTTCAAGAGCATGCGTGGTCCAGGAGCTTGCCTGGTCTAGGAGCTTGCCTGGTCCAGAAGCTTGCCTGGTCCAGGAGCTTGCCTTGTCCAAGAGCGTGCCTGGTCCAGGAGCTTGCCTGGTCCAGGAGCTTGCCTGGTCCAGGAGCTTGCCTGGTCCAGGAGCTTGCTTGGTTCAGAAGCCTGCCTGGTCCAAGAGCTTGCCTGGTCCAGGAGCGTGCTTGGTCCAAGAGCTTGCGTAGTCCAGGAGCTTGCTTGGTCCAGGAGCTTGCCTGGTCCAGGAGCATGCCTGGTCCACGAGCTTGCCTCGTCCAGGAGCTTGCGTGGTCCAGGAGCTTGCCTGGTCCAGGAGCTTGCCTAGTCTAGGAGCTTGCCTTGTCAGGAGCTTGCGTGGTCCAGGAGCTTGCCTGGTCCAGGAGCTTGCTTCGTCCAGAAGCCTGCCTGGTCCAAGAGCTTGCCTGGTCCAGGAGCGTGCCTAGTCCAAGAACTTGGGTGGTCCAGGAGCTTGCCTGGTCCAGGAGCTTGCCTGGTCCATGAGCATGCCCGGTCCACGAGCTTGCCGGGTCCAGGAGCTTTCTTGGTCCAAGAGCTTGCCTGGTCCAGGAGCTTGCCTGGTCCAGGAGCTTGCCTGGTCCACGAGCTTGCCTGGTCCAGGAGCTTGCCTGGTCCAGGAGCTTGCCTGGTCCAGGAGCTTGCCTGGTACAGGAGCTTGCCTGGTCCAGGAGCTTGCCTGGTCCAGGAGCTTGCCTGGTCCAGGAGCGTGCCTCGTCCAGGAGCTTGCCTGGTCCAGGAGCGTGCCTCGTCCAGGAGCTTGCCTAGTCCAGGAGCTTGCATGTTCCAAGAGCTTGCCTGGTCTAGGAGCTTGCCTTGTCCAGGAGCGTGCCTGGTCTAAGAGTGTGCCTGGTCCAGGAGCTTGCCTAGTCCAGGAGCGTGCCTGTTCCAAGACCTTGCTTGGTCCAGAAGCCTGCCTGTTCCAAGACCTTGCCTGGTCCAGGAGCGTGCCTTGTCTAAGAGCTTGCCTGGTCCAGGAGCTTGCCTAGTTCAGGAGCTTGCCTGGTCCAGAAGCTTGCTTGGTCGAGAAGCTTGCCTGGTCCAAGAGCTTGCGTGGTCTAAGAGCTTGCCTGGTCGAGGAGCTTGCCTGGTCCAGGAGCGTGCTTGGTCCACGAGTTTGCCTGGATTAGGAGCTTGCCTGGTCTAGGAGCTTGCCTGGTCAGGGAGCGTGCCTGGTCCAGGAGCTTGCCTGATCTAGGAGCTTGCCTAGTCCAGGAGCTTGCCTGGTCTAGGAGCTTGCCTAGTCCAGGAGCTTGCCTGGTCCAGGAGCTTGCCTGGTCCAGGAGCTTGCCTGGTCCAGGAGCTTGCTTGGTCCAGAAGCCTGCCATGTCTAAGAGCTTGCCTGGTCCAGGAGCGTGCTTGGTCCAAGAGCTTGCGTAGTCCAGGAGCTTGCTTGGTCCAGGAGCTTGCCTGGTCCAGGAGCATGCCTGGTCCACGAGTTTGCCTGGTCCAGGAGCTTGCCTGGTCCAAGAGCTTGCCTGTTCCAGGAGCTTGCCTGGTCCAGGAGCTTGCTTGGTCCAGAAGCCTGCCTGGTCCAAGAGCTTGCCTGGTCCAGGAACGTGCCTGGTCCAAGAACTTGCGTGGTCCAAGAGCTTGCCTGGTCCACGAGCTTGCTTGGTCCAGGAGAATGCTCGGTCCACGAGCTTGCCTGGTCTAGGAGCTTGTCTAGTCCAGGAGCTTACCTGATCAAGGAGCTTCCCTGGTCCAGGAGCTTGCCTGGTCCAGGAGCTTGCTTGGTCCAGAAGCCTGCTTGGTCCAAGAGCTTGCCTGGTCCAGAAGCCTGCTTGGTCCAAGAGCTTGCCTGGTCCAGGAGCTTGCTTGGTTTAGAAGCCTGCCTGGTCCAAGAGCTTGCCTGGTCTAGGAGCGTGCCTGGTCCGAGAACTTGCATGGTCCAAGAGCTTGCCTGGTCCAGGAGCTTGCCTAGTCGAGGAGCATGCCCGGTCCACAAGCTTGCCTGGTCCAGGAGCTTTCTTGGTCCAGGAGCTTGCCTGGTCCAGGAGCTTGCCTGGTCCAGGAGCTTGCCTGGTCCAGGAGCTTGCCTAGTCCACGAGCTTGCCTGGTCCAGGAGCTTGCCTGGTCCGGGAGCTTGCCTGATCCAGGAGCTTGCCTGGTCCAGGAGCTTGCCTGGTCTAAGAGCTTGCCTTGTCCAGGAGCGTGCCTGGTCCAGGAGCTTGCCTGGTCCAGGAGCTTGCATGTTCCACGAGCTTGCCAGGTCTAGGAGCTTGCCTTGTCCACGACCACATCCACGTCCACGTCCACATCCATGTCCATGTCCATGTCCACGTCCACATCCATGTCCATGTCCATGTCCACGTCCACGTCCACGTCCACATCTACGTCCACGTCCACGTCCATGTCCACGTCCACGTCCACGTCCACGTCCATGTCCACGTCCACGTCCACGTCCACCTCCATGTCCACGTCCACGTCCACCTCCATGTCCACGTCCACGACCACGTCCACGACCACGTCCACGACCACGTCCACGTCCACGTCCACGTCCACGTCCACGACCACGTCCACGTCCACGTCCAAGTCCATGTCCACGACCACGTCCACGTCCACGTTGTCCACGTCCAGGTCCACGTCCACGTCCACGTCCACGTCCAAGTCCAGGTCCACGTCCACGTCCACGTCCACGTCCACGTCCACGTCCACGTCCACGTCCACGTCCACGTCCACGTCCACGACCACGTCCACGTCCACGTCCACGACCACGTCCACGTCCACGTCCAGGTCCACGTCCACGTCCACGTCCACGTCCACGTCCACGTCCACGTCCAAGTCTATGTTCAAGTCCACGTCCACGTCCAAGTCCACGTCCATGTCCACGTCCAAGTCCACGTCCACGTCCACGTCCACGTCCACGTCCATGTCCACGTCCACGTCCACGTCCACGTCCACGTCCAGGTCCACGTCCAGGTCAACGTCCACGTCCACGTCCACGTCCATGTCCACGTCCACGTCAACGTCCACGTCAACGTCAACGTCCACGTCCACGTCCACGTCAACGTCAACGTCCACGTCAACGACCACGTCCACGTCCACGTCCACGTCCACGTCCACGTCCACGTCGACGTCCACGTCGACGTCCACGTCCACGTCCACGTCCACGTCCACGTCCACGTCAACGTCCACGTCCACGTCCACGTCCACGTCCACGTCCACGTCAACGTCCACGTCCAGTCCAGGTCCATGTCCCGTCCACGTCCAGGTCCACCTCCACGTCTGCGTCCGCGTCCACGTCCCCGTCCCGTCCGCGTCCACGTCCACGTCCGCGTCCGCGTCCACGTCCACGTCCGCGTCCACGTCCGCGTCCACGTCCGCGTCCGCGTCCGCGTCCGCGTCCGCGTCCGCGTCCACGTCCACGTCCACGTCCACGTCCACGTCCACGTCCACGTCCATGTCCACGTCCACGTTTACGTCGACGTCCACGTCCATGTCCAACTTATAGCTTATACTTTTGTGTAGGCTATAGTGGGGTATCCCATAGGGGGTACAACCCAATTAGGGTTGGTACTTGTACTCACACATTTCATAGTTCATTCATTCCTGTTCTTTCAACTTCATATGGTATAGAGCAGGTTCCCCTGTGGGAACTTCGCTTAGGGCCCACCACTGGATTTTTTTTTTCCTGCCCGAAGCGCACTCGTTCCGAGTCGCGCCTCGGGCCTCTCTCTCACCGAGCCGCCCTAGCGGCTGACCCTTCGATCGCGGCCCTGCCGCCCTTTCACTCTTGCGGCTTCACCGCCCTTCACTCTTGCGGCCCCGCCGCCCTTACCTCGCGGCCCGCCGCCCCTTTGATCGCGGCCCCGCCGCCCCTTGATCGCGGCCCCGCCACTCCGTCGCGGCCCCGTCGCCCCATCGCGGCCCCGCCACCCTGTCGCGGCCCCGCTACCCCTTCGAGCGGCCCCGCCACCCTGTCGCGGCCCCGCCACCCCTTCGAGCGGCCCCGCCACTCCGTCGTGGCCCACCCGCCGCCCTACCTGCGGCCCGCGAGCCGCCCTACCTGCGGCCCTACGCCGCCCTTCCTGCGGCCCACCAGCCGCCCTACCTGCGGCCATACCGCCGCCCTAGTTGCGGCCACCCGCCGCCCTACCTTCGCGGCCCACCCGCCGCCCTACCTTCGCGGCCCACCCGCCGCCCGTCCTGCGGCCCGCGAGCCGCCCTACCTGCGGCTCTACGCCGCCCTACCTGCGGCCTGCCAGCCGCCCTACCTGCGGCCATCCCGCCACCCTACCTGCGGCCCACCCGCCGCCCTACCTGCGGCCCACCCGCCGCCCTACCTGCGGCCCATTCGCCGCCCTACCTTCGCAGCCCACCCGCCCTACCTACGCGGCCCCAGCACTGGCCGAGCCGCCCAGCAGCAGCCGAGCCGCCCCGCCGCAGCCGAGCCGCCCAGCATCACCCGAGCCGCCCAGCAGCAGCCGAGCTGCCCAGAGCCGCCGAGCAGCCCAGCAGCAGCCGAGCCGCCCGGAGCCGCCGAGCCGCCCAGCAGCAGCCGAGCCGCCCGGGAGCAGCCGAGCCGCCCAGGAGCCGCCGAGCCGCCCAGCCGCAGCCTAGCCGCCCCGCAGCAGCCGAGCCGTCCTGCAGCCGTCGATTCGCCCTGCTACCGGGCCGCTCGACCTGCCCTGTCTGGTGAGCACAGCACTGCCCTGCTGCTACTGCGTGCCCTTCCCCACTGCTTGCACTGCTAGTCTGTCGTCATGGCTACCCCTAGTGTCCTAGCTTTTGACGCTGAGGGCAGAGCCATTGACTTTGAGGTCTGGGTCGACGACCTGCAGTTGTTTTTACAGTGCGATAGGGCGGACGGTCTTTCTCTCTTTGACCTCACCTCTGGCGCCTCTCCTGCTCCTGCTGCTGATGCTGACCCCACTGTTCGCTCTCAGTGGGCCACCCGCGATGCTGCTGCACGTCTTGCTGTGCGTCGCCACTTGCCCACCACTGAGCGCGCGCACTTTAGTCAGTACAAGAGTGCTCAGACCTTGTACGACGCTGTAGTTGCGCGCTACTCTTCCCCTGCCACTGCTGCACTGAGCCGTCTCATGCTACCGTACCTCTTTCCTGATCTCACTGCCTTTCCCACTGTCGCTGACCTCATTACGCACCTACGCACTAGTGACACCCGCTACCGCGCTGCCCTTCCTGCTGAGTTCTGCGCCAAGAACCCCCCCCCCCATGTACATCGCTCTCTATTACATAGTCACTCGTCTCCCTGACTCCCTTCGCGTAGTCAGGGACCACTTCCTCTCAGTCTGTCCCACCACCCTCACTGTCGACCTCCTCGAGAAGGCCCTCCTAGCGGCGGAGAAGAGCATAGTCGCTGTAGGAGCCTCTCGTGGTGACCCGCGCACCCCCATCTTTGAGGGGTGTTCTCCCTCCCCCCTGCTGCCCTCTGTTGCCTCTGCTGCTGCTGCCGACCTGCTTGGTCTTGAGTCGGTCGGCGCGGCGTCTGCCCCTAGCGGGCGACGCCGCACTGGCAAGGGCAAGGGGGGCAAGGGCGCGGGTGGAGCTGGCGGGGGCGGAGGAGGTGGAGGTGGAGGCGGCGGAGGGAGTGGGGGTGGCGGTGGGAGTGGTGGCGGGAGTGGTGGAGGTGGAGGCCGCAGCGGCGGAGGAGGCGGTGGCGGCGGAGGCGGTGGGGGCGGAGGCGGTGGTGGTGGCGCGGTGGAGGCGGTGGTGGTGGAGGCGGTGGAGCTGGTCGGGGTAGTGCTCCGCAGCGGAGCGGCTCTGGTGGTGGTCCGCGGCAGCAGCAGCAGCGCTCTCGGGACATCCCCCCGCCTCAGCAGCTCCGTGAGTGGTACGCGCAGAGTCAGCGTGGTGGAGGTTTTGGCCCGTGCACCTACGTTCTTCGCAGTGGCGACCGCGCAAGTGAGCAGTGTGGGGGTGCCCACGCCACCCGGCGCTGCTTTGGCCGCCTAACGGACGCTTGGCGTCAGCAGTTCCCTGACGCCTCTGAGATCCCCCGCTGGGGAGACCTTTCTAGGGCCGGTGTAGCGATCTTTGAGCTAGACTTTGATGCTATCCTTGCTGCCATGTATGCTGTGTCTATTAGTGATGAGGGTGACTGTTACCGGTGTTTCCCGCCCGACCCGGGCATTGGTACTGCTGCGCTAGGTGCCTGTGACACTGCTGCGCTCTCAGGTGCTGGTGAGGCTGCGCTTTTAGGTACTAGTGAGGCTGCGCTCTAAGGTAATGGTGAGGCTGCGCTCTCAGGTACCACGTCGGCTTCGGCCTCCCTCACCTTTACACTTGACTCTGGGGCTTCTCGCTCCTTCTTTCGGGACCGCACCACACTCACGCCGCTCGGCCGGCCGGTTGCGGTCTCCCTGGCTGACCCCTCTGGGGGTCCTGTCCTCTCTCACTTTTCCACTGTCCTCCCGCGTCCGGCTGCCCCCTCGGGCACCCTGTCTGGTCTGTACCTTCCCTCGTTCTCGACGAACTTGGTGAGTGGTGCGGACCTGCAGGATGCGGGGGTTCACCAGTTCACTCCTGCGAGTCAGCGGGTGACCCACTGCACGGACGCACGCACAGGCCGGCACCTGGCCACGTTCTCGCGTCGGCCGGGGTCAAGCCTCTACACCCTGACCACTGAGTCTCCTCCTGTCCCTGCGTCTGGTCAGGTAGCTGCGTCAGGTCAGGTGTTTGCTGCTGCGTCCCGGTCTAGCCCTGAGTCTGCCCCCTGTTCGTGTCGCCTCCTGTCTCACGAGACTCTCCTGTGGCACCACCGTCTTGGCCACCCCTCCTTGCCCCGTCTTCGGGGCATGGCTTCCCGTGTCCTTGTCTCTGGTCTTCCCCGGTCTCTCCCTCCCCTTCCTTCTGGGCCAGGACCTTCCTGTGTCCCTTGTGTCGAGGGGCGCCTCAGGGCTGCTCCTCACTCCTCCCAGTTTCCCCCGACAGAGGCTCCTCTGCAGACACTTCACATGGACGTGTGGGGCCCGGCCCGCGTCCGTGGGCAGGGTCACGAGCGCTACTTCTTGTTGGTGGTTGACGACTACTTGCGTTACACCACAGTCTTCCCCTTGCGCAGCAAGGGTGATGTCACTGAGGTGCTGATCGACTGGATCCGCGAGGCTCGTCTCCAGCTCAGGAGGAGCTTCGGCTCGGACTTTCCTGTTCAGCGTCTGCACTCTGACCAAGGTGGGGAGTTCTCCTCTCGCCTTCTACGAGACTACTGTCGTGCACGGGGGATCCGCCAGACCTTTACGCTTCCGGACTCTCCACAGCAAAATGGGATTGCTGAGCGCTGCATTGGCATGGTCATGGATGTCGCTCGTACGTCCATGATGCATGCGGCTGCCCCCCATTTTCTGTGGCCGTTTGCGGTTCGGTACGCGGCGCATCAGCTCAACCTTCACCCCAGGGTCTCTCGGCCCGCGATGTCCCCAGTCTTGCTGTGGACGGGGAAGGTCGGCGATGCGTCTGCGTTCTGTGTCTGGGGATCTCAGGCGTTTGTCCGCGACTTGTCTGCGGACAAGTTGTCCCCCCGTGGTTCTCCTTGTGTCTTCCTTGGCTTCCCCCCTGACGCTCCAGGGCGGCAGTTCTACCACCCCTCCTCTCGTCGTGTTCTGTCCTCCCAGGACGTCACGTTCGACGAGTCAGTCCCCTTCTACCGTCTCTTCCCCTACCGCACTCCTTCCCTCCCCCCGCCACCGGACTTCCTTGTGCCAGGTCCCCCCCCGGTAGACCCCCTCCCTCCTCAGGTTCCTGCCCCTTCAGGTGTGTCCCAGGTAGACGCCGTCGAGCTGGTCGAGGTTGATGGTGACTCTGGTCCTGCTGAGGGTACTGAGCCTGGGGGTGCTGACTCTGGGGGTGCTGTGCGCGTGGGTGCTGAGCCTGGGGGTGCTGTGCGCGTGGGTGCTGAGCCTGGGGGTGCTGCGCCTGGGGGTGCTGCGTCTGGAGCTGCTGAGCCTGGGGGTGCTGAGTCTGGGGGTGCTACGTCGGGAGCTGCTGAGCCTGGGGGTGCTGCGTCTGGAGCTGCTGAGCCTGGGGGTGCTGATCTGGGGGTGCTACGTCGGGAGCTGCTGAGCCTGGGGGTGTTGCGTCTGGGGCTGCTGAGCCTGGCTGTGCGGAGCCTGCGGCCGCTGGACCTCCCCTTGTGGCGTCTGGCGGTGCTGGGCCTAGAGGTTCTCCGGGTGCTCCGTCTCGGCGGGAGCCCCTCTCTCCACAGGAGCTGCGCGAGTGGTTCGCTCGCCGCTGGAGGCGTACTGCTGGTGCTGGAGCTTCTTCGGCCGCTGAGGGTGCTGGTGCCGCCGGTCCTGGAGCTGCTGGACCTTCGGGTCCTACTGGAGCTGGAGCTGCTGAGGGTGTTGGTGCTGAGACTGCTGCTGTCTGTCCTGGCGGTGGTCCTGCTGCTGGTGCGGCTGGAGGTCCTGCCGCTGGAGGTGCTGTTGGCGCTGGTGCTGCCGCTGAGGGTTCTGGTGCTGTCCCTGCTGTGCCTGGAGTCCCCGCGCGGCCTCGGCCGTACTTCTTCCGCTCCTGCAGCAGGTTCTTGGTCTTCCTCCGTCTGTCGAGTGTCCGCAGTCAGTCCAGTCGCCGTCACTGTTAGAGCCAGCCTCCCCACTGCCTGCTCCCTCTCCTTACACTGGTCCTACTGGAGGTCTTGCTGAGCGTCGTGAGCCTGCGTCTCGTCCCGCGTCGCCTGTTCGTGCTGCTCGCGCTAGTGGTCGCGGTTCGCCCGAGCGTCCTCCTCCTGTCCCTGGCACGCACCGGATGTCTCTGCGTTCGTCCACTGCTCCTTTGCGTGCCCCTTTGCCTTCTCCTCTTGAGTCCTCTCTTCCTGCGCTTTCCGACCCGGAGTCGGACTCTCTTCGTGCTGCCAGTCCTACTGTCACGCGTCTTCTTGGTACTGTTGTCACGGACCCCTCTTTTGAGTCCACTGCTGCGTCTGCTCTTGTCGCTGAGCTCGTCGACTTTGCTGCTCGCTGTCGTCTAGACTACGCTGCTAATCTTGTTGCTGAGTCTGCGTCTGTCTGTCCTCCGTCCGTCGGGGGTGAGTGTGCTCTTGGCACGGACGTCCTTGAGGACAGGCAGGAGGAGTTCCAGTGTCTAGCGGCTGCTTCACCTCATCTCGCGTCTGTAATCCTTGCTCCTGAGGGAGACCCGGATGCACTAGACATCCCGACTCCGCGTTCTTACGCGGAGGCCGTAGAGGGTCCCTACTCCTCTCAGTGGCAGGCAGCTATGGATGCAGAGATGGCTTCCTGGAAGTCCACAGGCACCTACGTTGACGAGGTTCCCCCTCCTGGGGCGAACATCGTCAGTGGCATGTGGATCTTCAGGGTGAAGCGGCCGCCTGGCTCTCCACCTGTCTTCAAGGCGCGGTACGTTGCTCGTGGCTTTAGTCTGCGGCAGGGAGTTGACTACTTTCAGACCTTCTCTCCCACCCCAAAGATGACTACTCTTTGGGTGCTCCTGCACATAGCCGCTCAGCGCGACTACGAGCTTCACTCTCTTGACTTCAGCACAGCTTTCTTGCAGGGCAGCCTGCACGAGGAGATCTGGCTGCGCCGTCCGCCTGGCTTCACTGGGACTTTCCCTCCTGACACCCAGTGGAGCCTCCGACGGCCAGTCTACGGTCTCCGCCAGGCACCGCGTGAGTGGCACGACACACTGAGGACTACGCTTGCGGCTCTTGGGTTTGCTCCCTCTAGTGCTGACCCGTCGCTGTTTCTGCGCACCGACACTTCTCTGCCGCCGTTCTACATCTTCGTGTACGTCGACGACTTGGTCTTTGCCACTGCTGACACTGCTGGACTCGCCTACGTGAAGTCCGAGCTGCTGAAGAGACACACGTGCACAGACCTGGGTGAACTGCGCAGCTACCTTGGCTTGCAGATCACCCGGGACAGAGCACGCCGCACCATTACCTTGACTCAGTCACACATGGTGCAGCAGGTCCTTCAGCGCTTCGGCTTCACGTACTCCTCGCCTTAGGCCACTCCTCTGGCTACTCGCCACTCGCTCTCAGCTCTGCCTTCGGATGAGTCCGTAGAGTCGAGTGGCCCGTACCCAGAGCTTGTTGGCTGCCTCATGTACCTGATGACCTGCACACGACCTGACCTTGCATACCCTCTTAGCATTCTTGCACGCTATGTTGCTCCTGGGAGACACCGACCAGAGCACATGGCTGCAGCGAAGAGGGTGTTGCGCTACTTGTGCAGTACGTCGGGCATGGGGCTAGTGCTTGGAGGGCGGAGTCCAGTGGTCCTCACTGGTCACGCAGACTCTTCTTGGGCTGACGACCAGGCTACGCAGCGGTCGTCGCAGGGGTACACCTTCAGTCTTGGTTCTGGCTCTGTTTCTTGGCGGGCTACTCGCTCGTCTTCTGTTCTCGGCTCCAGTTGTGAGGCTGAGATCTACGCCGGGGCCATGGCTGCACAGGAGCTTCGCTGGCTCACCTACCTGCTGACTGACCTTGGAGAGCCGCCTCGTTCTCCTCCAGTGCTGTACGTAGACAACAAGGCCATGCTGGCCTTGTGTCGAGAGCAGCGCTTGGAGCACAGAACGAAGCACATTGCTCTCCATTACTTCCTTCCTCGTGAGCTGCAGCAGCGTGGTCAGTTGCGACTTGCGTACGCGGCCTCTGAGGCCAACACTGCTGATGTTTTCACCAAGGCACTTCCGCCTTGTGATCATCAGCGTTTCTGCACTCAGCTGGGACTTGTACCTGTCCTACCTCACTTGCTCACCTCTTGACCTTGCTTGTACTCTTGCATATATATATACCTGCTCTTGCTTGTTTAGCCTTATATATATATGTCTCATCTTGCATGTGAACTGGCCTTGTGGTCTTGACCTTGTGCTCGGACTGTGTGGTGACTTTGTGATCCACCCTGAGCTTTGCTTTGCTTTGCTTGACTGGTCTTGTGACCCCTTGTTCTCCCCCACTTTGCCTATGGGGGTGTGTCAGAACTTATAGAACTTATAACTTATAGTGGGGTATCCCATAGGGGGTACAACCCAATTAGGGTTGGTACTTGTACTCACACATTTCATAGTTCATTCATTCCTGTCCTTTCAGCTTCACAGTCCACGTCCACGTCCTCGTCCACGTCCTCGTCCACGTCCACGTCCACGACCACGTCCACGTCCACGTCCAAGTCCACGTCCACGTCCACGTCCACGTCCAGGTCCACGTCCACGTCCACGTCCACGTCCACGTCCAGGTCCACGTCCACGTCCACGTCCACGTCCACGTCCACGTCCAGGTCCACGTCCACGTCCACGTCCACATCCACGACCACATCCACGTCCACATCCAGGTCCACGTCCACGTCCATGTCCACGTCCACGTCCATGTCCACGTCCACCTCCACGTCCACGTCCACGTCCACCTCCACGTCCATGTCCACGTCCACGTCCACGTCCACGTCCACGTCCATGTCCACGTCTGTCAGTAGAGCTACACTGTGAGATCCCCGATCGATCCTAGGGGGGGTTACAGGCGCGTTTGCCTGGGGGGTTATGGGCGCACTGATCCGCTACTGAAACAAGCCCTTTGATCCCAATGGTCTAGTGGTTGGGATTCTGACATGGTATCAGAGCGGTCTCGGGTTCGAATCCCGGTGTATGCACATGTTGGTCGTTGCCACTGTGCTCAGTCCTGGGCCTCCCAGTGTGGGGGGGTGTCAGTAGAGCTACACTGTGAGATCCCCGATCGATCCTAGGGGGGGTTACAGGCGCGTTTGCCTGGGGGGTTATGGGCGCACTGATCCGCTACTGAAACAAGCCCTTTTATCCCAATGGTCTAGTGGTTGGGATTCTGACAACGTCCACGTCCACGAAGACATCCACGTCCATGTCCATGTCCACGTCCACGTCCACGTCCACGTCCACATCCACGTCCACGACCACGTCTGCGGAGATAACTACTACAACGGGAGCTAGACTACTGGCTAGGCACGTGTGCTCGTGTGATCTCTGCGTTCGTTGGTCCTTAGACGTTTTCCTAGTGCTCACACTACTTGCTAGTTCACGGGGCAATTTTGGCAAGAGTTTCACTAAGAAAAGATCACAACAACTGGTACAATGAAGTTGGCAATGCAAGACTACATCAGAACTAGCATTCAGGTTGGTCAACTGCCAGCACAGCATGGTCGACTGCGTTCCAGCACGACTTGGTCGACCGCGTTCCAGCAGTGCAAAGTCGACAGCTTGCCAACGCTGCAGGTCGACGGTGTGCCAGCAGTGCACCCGCTTTGCAGATGCGTGCAGATGATTGATATACCGAGCCTCATCACCTGCACAGCACACACACCACGTCAGCCTCGAGCTGACGGCTGCCTCTGATCCGCCACGTCGTCCTCGGGATACCACCACCGAGGTCGGTCTCGCCAACTTCGCCTGGGCGACCGTCGCACTCCTCCGCAGCACTTCGTCACCCAGGTAACCTGGTCGACTGGGCAACCACATCGACCAGCAATTCTCGTACGTGTCCGTCGACCTCCCAAGTCGACGACCACCTCGATGTCGACCTCACCAAGTCGACCACGCCCCTCGGTCGACGACCGCGTCACTCGACGTCCTGACTGCTCGACGCTCGACTGCTCGACGTCGGCCCCTCCTTCGTCGACCACCGGGTCCAGTCGACCACCCGCAGATCGACCAGCACATTAGCCGACCACCCAAGTCGGCTTCCCAAGTCGACGTCATCAAGTTGACGTCCTCCGCAGGTCGACGCTTAAGTCGACCTCCCCGAAGTTGGCGCCACCTCGAAGTCGGCGCCCGTACAGTGGTCCCCGTGCAAGTCGACCTCCTCGTCGACCAGCCCGCCCACTGCTACAGGTCGGCTGCTCCCCTAACACCCGACCACGAAGTCGGCTCCGCCCAAGCGTGGACGGGGCCAACACACAACTCCCGTTGACACTCCCTTGCCGCGTTCACGCTTGGTCCCCCCAAGTCCACTCGGCAGTACTCCTCGGAGAATAGCTCATCGACGTGCACCCAACACACAGCACGTCGTCCACCGCACCAGCCATGCAAGAGGGCATGGCACCTACTGCTGCACGTCGTTGTCGCCGTCGCCCACGTCGGCCAAGCGCACCTGGCCGATTGCGACGGAGCACCGGTTGAAGGCCGGATAGTGCAGCGCCTTCGTCAGGAAGTCGGCCGGCTGCCCAGTGGTCGGGATGTACTTCAACGAGAACTTCCCGCGCTTTACCATGTGCTGCAGCCAGGCCTGTCGTCGCTCCATGTGCTTGAGGTTGCCCGTCAACCCCATGCCCTCGGCGACTGTGATGGCCGACTTGTTGTCCACCCGAAGGACGGTCGGCTTCCCGGCATCCAGCTGCCGGAACTCTGCAAGAAGAAAGCGAAGTCGGCGTCCTTCCTTGCCGGCTTCGGTGGCTGCCACGTATTCCGACTCTGTCGACGACAACGTCGCGCACTTGATGCGCTGGCTCGACCAGGAGACTGCAGCCCCTCCATAGACAAACACGTATCCACTCGTGCTCGTCCTGTTCTGCTTGTCACCAGCGTCGTCGGCGTCCACGTAGCCGACCAGCTCCAGCGACTCAGGTCCACCGCCGAACTCCAGGGCGGTGTCGCGCGTATTGGCGAGGTAGGCGAGGCAGCGGTCGACCTCACGCCAGTGCTGGTCGCTCCTCACCGTTAGGCCGCTCCCCAGCTTGCTGCAGGCGAAGGCGATGTCCGGCCTCGTCGTCGTCGCCGCAAACTGCAGCGAGCCGACCTTCTGCCGGTACTCCTCCTCCTGTCGCTCCTGCGCCTCCTCGTCATCGAACGTGAGCTCGGCGTAGGCGTCGACCGAGACCGGCGTCTTCGGGGTGCGCCCGGCCTGCTTCTCGTCGATGAAGCGCCTACGCAGCTTGTCGGCGTAGCCCTGCTGGTGCAGCCACAGTTTCCCCGCCGACCTGTCGCGGACGATCTCCAGCCCGAGGTACTTCTGCACCGGCGAGATCTCACGCAGCTCGAAGGCGGCTTCCAGCAGTTCCTTCAACTCCTTCAACATCGCGGCGCTGCTGCTGGCGGCGAGGAGGTCGTCGACGTAGACCAGCACCCAGCAGGCCACTCCGTCTTCTCCGACCTTGCAGTAGAGAGCCTCGTCGACCTGGCTCTTCTTCCACCCGGCGTCAACCAGCACGTCGTTGAGCGCCAAGTACCACAGCAGCGGCGACTGCTTTAGCCCATACAGGCTCTTCAGCAGCTTGCACACCCGGCCGGTCCCGTCGTTGAAGTAGTCCGGCTGGGACATGTAGAGCACCCTGTCGAGCTTGCTCTGCAAGAAGGCGTTCTTCATGTCGAGCTGCATGAGATTGAGGTTGCGGACGGCGACGATGCTGAGGAAGATCCTCAGCGTGACGTAGCTGCCCACCGGCGCGAACGTCTCGTCGTAGTCGGCGCCGTACACCTGCGTGAAGCCCTTCACCACCAGCCTCGCCTTTTCGCGCTCGACGGTGTCATCGACGTGGTACTTCGTCGTCAACACCCACCGGTTCTTCATGACGTTCACTCCCGGCGGACGTTCGACCAACTCCCACGTTCCCATGTTGAGGAGGCTGCGAATCTCCTCCTCCATGGCGGCTCTCACCGCCGGGCCCTTCCAGCTCGCCAACGCCTCCTTCACCGTCATCGTCGAGATGTCCCAACGGTGCTCGGGGTCGGCTAACATGTCGGGGTCGAGCTCTGGAAACTCTTCATCCTCCTCGACATCGTCGTACAGCAGGTCGTCGGCCTCATCGTCCACGTCGTACACCGTGGTGAAGGCAGCGGGGACGAAGAAGTCAGGCGGCCTCCGAAGCCGGCCTGAACGCCGTGGTCCTGGCTGAACCTCCTCGGCGTCCCCTCCATCGTTGCCGCTGCCCTCGACGTCCTGCTGCTCGTCAGCCGGCGTTCCAGCCGACTTCTCCCCTATGGTCGGCTCCCCTGCCGACTGCCCGGTCGCCGACTTCTCCTTGGTCGGCGTCATTGCTGCCTGCTCCTCTGTCGACCGCTGGTCCTCGACCTGCTTCTCGACCTGCTCCGCCCCTGTCGTCATCGACTGCAAGCCCACGTCGCCCTGCCGCTCGTCGCGTCGACCACCGGCGATGCACTTGGCCGAAGGCGGCGTCGCACTACTCCCCTCATCGCCGGAGGCCGACACCGAGGTCAACCGACGCAGATCGACCACGAGGGGAGGGGCGGGGTTCGCAGGAGGAGGAGCAGGTGGGCGGACGTCCTCGACGTCCTGGACAGGGAGCTCACCGATCTCGGCAAGCAGTGGCAGCGTCGCCGACGAGGTGTCAGAGGGCGGAGCGGGCAACGAGCGGCCGGACACCGACCTGTTCTCCGTCTTCCACTCAGTCAGCGACATCTCTTCGTAGAACACCACGTCCGACGTGGTGACCACCCGGTCGGTGCCGACGTCGAGGAGCTCCCAGCCCTTGCTCGGCGTCGACACACCAAGGTGCAGACCCCACTTTGCCTTTGGCTGCAGCTTCCCACCACGCTGCTGCTCGGGGACTAAGAACTGCGCCATGCAGCCCCACACCCGCGCCAGCGACAAGTCGGGCTTCTTCCCGGTCAACAGTTGGTACGGCGTCGTCCCCGGCGGCAGCGTCGACCTCTCGAGGCAGTTGCGGACCCAGACGGCCTGCCGCAGAGCGAGGTGCCACCAGTGGTGCTGCACACCCATGTGCAGCAGCATTGTCCGCACCGACTCCACCACCGTCCTCATCTCCCGCTCCGCCATGCCGTTTTGCTGCGGGGTGTATGGGCAGGTCAGGTCGTGGACGATCCCCTTGCCGTTCACGAAGTCGGTGAACTGCTTCCCGAGGAACTCCCCTCCCCGGTCAGAGCGCAGCATCAGCACCGACTTCTTCGTCTGCCGCTCAACCACCGCCAGCCACTGCACGAACACCGGCAACGCATCTGACTTCTTGGCGACCGGCTTCACCCACACATAGCGGGTCTTGCGGTCCTTCAGCAGCAAGAAGTACAGGCTTCCATCCTTAGCAGCCACGCGGAATGGCCCGCACAGGTCGATGTGCACGACGCCCAGCACGTCGTCGGCGTCGGAGCCTTGGTCGGGGAAGGTGTGCCGCGCCAACTTCCCGCCGACGCACGAGACACACGGGGAGTCAGCGCCCTGCGCCGACTTGAGGTCCAGCCCAATGGCGACCTCGTTCTTCGCCGAGCTCCGTATGGTGTCCATGCCGACATGTGCAAGCCTCGCATGCATTCGGTCCGGCGTCGACTTCGTCTTCGAGACGATCGCCCGCAGGGCCACTACCGCCGGTGTGGTCGACGTCGACCTCGTTGGGCAGGGACGCAGGTCGGTGCAGAGGACACGCCCGGAGTACGTCGCCCGTCCGAGCACTTCTCCTGTTGCCGAGACGAGCAGCATCCCGTCGCCGTCCTCTTGCAGCTTCACACCGTGCTCCTTCAGCTGGCCGGACGACAGTAAGTTCGCCCGCACACCCGGGACGTACAACACGTCGGGGATGAGCACCTGCTTCCCGGCCCCCCCTTGCAGGGCGACGGTGCCGCGGCCCTGGACATCCTGCAGCGCCCCATTGAAGCCGCGCACGTGCTTGATGAAGCCGCTTGGCTGCAGGTCGACGAAGGCTTCCTTCGTCCCCATCAGGTGGTGGGAGCAACCGCTGTCGAGCAGGACCACCTCCGGGTTCGCCTGCACAGCTGCCGCCACCGCCTGGAAGTCCTCTCCGGCCTCTGGCGCCAGCGAGACGGTCGGCTCCACGACGCCGACCAGCGAGCACGACGCCGTCTTGTCGTCCCGCGCCTTGCCGCCAGCAGGGGAGTCGGCGTCTTTCGCCGAAGTCGACGTCTTGGTCGACTGCTTCTCCTTGTGCGGCTTGCTTCCTCCTCGACGAGGACGGCGACTGTCAGACCTCCCGCGGCCTCCCTTGGCGTCGTCGTCATCGGAGTCACTGCGGTCGGGGCACTCGAAGGAGAGGTGGTCGGGGTCGCCGCACAGCCAGCACTCCCGTCGTCGACCTCCTCCTCCTCGACCGCTGTTCTTGGTCGACTTCTTCTTGTCGACCTCCTTGGCCGACTTCCAGCCACCGCTCCCGCCGCCACCAGACTGTCCGCGCTCTCCTGGTCGACCTCCTTGCTTCGCCGGGGCGACGAAGTTGGCCTGCGCCAAGAGTTCCTGCGACCGCTCAGCCTCCTGCATCGCCTCGTCCTGCAGGATGTACGAGGTCAAGTTGTCCTCGTTGAGCGTCGCCCTTGTGTTCGGCGCCATGGACAGTCGTTTCAGGAGGTTGTAGCTGCTCGAGAGTCCCTGCATGATATGGGTGATGTACGACGCCGTGGAGTACTGCGCGCCGGCCATCCTGATGGTGGCGAGAATTCGCCGGGCCCGGTTGCAGTAGTCGGTCGCTGTCTCATCGTCACCCATACGCAGGTGCGTCAGCTGTCCCTCCAGCTGGGCGATGAAAAGGTCGTCGGTGACCTGGTACGTCGACTCGATGAAGTGCCACGCCCGGTGGCCGGCGTCGATGTACTCTCGGCACCACTTCAAGGCAATCTGCACCCCTGGTGAGCAGCACCGCGAGATGACCGTGAAGGTCAGCAGCTGCACGGCGCGAAACCCCGCCCGCAAGTCGGGGTGGTGCTCCCCAGGCGTCGCCACGGTCCCTCGGGCGAAGCCGATCAACCCGGCCATCTCCAGCTGGGGCTCGATGGCTTCCTTCCAGGTGAGAATGTCGGGTCGACCGACCAGTGGGGGGGTGACCGAGATCCTGTCCGGCGTGAACTTGAAGTAGCCGTAGCTCGGCGCGATCCCACCTGCTGTCACCTGTGACGCCGACATCGGCGACAGCCCACTCCGTCGACCTCCAACGTCACCCTGCGAGGAGCCTGCAGCCGCCGACGACTGCATCCCTCGCGCCTGAACGCCGCCGACTTCACCGGCGTGTATCACACCTCTCTGCCTCGACGTGCCTCCAACACTGCTGCCGACCTGACCACCACCGGCGTTGACGCCCAAGTCGACGCCGCCTTCGTTGTTCACCGGATGAGGGGAAGCAGGTCGAGACGGGTGCTCCGTCGCCCACGTGGAGCGGAGTCCAGCCTCGACGACCGCCCAGGGCAGGTCGCCATACTCATTGGCCTCATGCTTCCTCCTCGCGTTCTCCAACCGTGCCTCCAGGGTGTCCACCACCCCCGCGTCACCTACGGCTCCTACCATAGTGACTACCGCACAGTTGCCGGCCTCTAACCACGAACTAGGTAAGTGGTGTCTACGTCGACCTGACTGAAAGGTAAGTCGTGTGCCGTCCGCGCTCATCGCACCATGCGGAGATAACTACTACAACGGGAGCTAGACTACTGGCTAGGCACGTGTGCTCGTGTGATCTCTGCGTTCGTTGGTCCTTAGACGTTTTCCTAGTGCTCACACTACTTGCTAGTTCACGGGGCAATTTTGGCAAGAGTTTCACTAAGAAAAGATCACAACAATTGGTACAATGAAGTTGGCAATGCAAGACTACATCAGAACTAGCATTCAGGTTGGTCAACTGCCAGCACAGCATGGTCGACTGCGTTCCAGCACGACTTGGTCGACCGCGTTCCAGCAGTGCAAAGTCGACAGCTTGCCAACGCTGCAGGTCGACGGTGTGCCAGCAGTGCACCCGCTTTGCAGATGCGTGCAGATGATTGATATACCGAGCCTCATCACCTGCACAGCACACACACCACGTCAGCCTCGAGCTGACGGCTGCCTCTGATCCGCCACGTCGTCCTCGGGATACCACCACCGAGGTCGGTCTCGCCAACTTCGCCTGGGCGACCGTCGCACTCCTCCGCAGCACTTCGTCACCCAGGTAACCTGGTCGACTGGGCAACCACATCGACCAGCAATTCTCGTACGTGTCCGTCGACCTCCCAAGTCGACGACCACCTCGATGTCGACCTCACCAAGTCGACCACGCCCCTCGGTCGACGACCGCGTCACTCGACGTCCTGACTGCTCGACGCTCGACTGCTCGACGTCGGCCCCTCCTTCGTCGACCACCGGGTCCAGTCGACCACCCGCAGATCGACCAGCACATTAGCCGACCACCGAAGTCGACTTCCCAAGTCGACGTCATCAAGTTGACGTCCTCCGCAGGTCGACGCTTAAGTCGACCTCCCCGAAGTTGGCGCCACCTCGAAGTCGGCGCCCGTACAGTGGTCCCCGTGCAAGTCGACCTCCTGGTCGACCAGCCCGCCCACTGCTACAGGTCGGCTGCTCCCCTAACACCCGACCACGAAGTCGGCTCCGCCCAAGCGTGGACGGGGCCAACACACAACTCCCGTTGACAACGTCCACGACCACGTCCACGTCCACGTCCACGTCCACGTCCACGACCACGTCCACGTCCACGTCCACGTCCACGTCCACGTCCACGTCTATGTCTACGTCCACGTCCACGTCCACGTCCACGTCCACGTCCACGTCCACGTCCACGTCCACGTCCACGTCCACGTCCACGTCCACGTCCACGCCCACGCCCACGCCCACGCCCACGTCCACGCCCACGCCCACGTCCACGTCCACGTCCAGGTCCACGTCCACGTCCACGTCCACGTCCACGTCCAGGTCCTCGTCCAGGTCCTCGTCCACGTCCTCGTCCACGTCCTCGTCCACGTTCTCGTCCTCGTCCTCCTCCTCGTCCACGTCCTCGTCCACGTCCACGTCCTCGTCCACGTCCTCGTCCACGTCCTCGTCCACGTCCTCGTCCACGTCCACGTCCACGTCCTCGTCCACGTCCTCGTCCGCGTCCTCGTCCGCGTCCTCGTCCGCGTCCTCGTCCGCGTCCTCGTCCGCGTCCTCGTCCGCGCCCACGTCCGCGCCCACGTCCGCGTCCACGTCCGCGTCCACGTCCGCGTCCACGTCCGCGTCCACGTCCGCGTCCACGTCCAGGTCCGCGTCCAGGTCCGCGTCCGGGTCCGCGTCCGCGTCCGCGCCGTCCACGTCCCCGTCCACGTCCGCGTCCCCGTCCGCGTCACTGTCCGCGTCCCCCCGTCCGCGTCCCCGTCCGCGTCCCCGTCCGCGTCCCCGTCGGCGTCCCCGTCCGCGTCCCCGTCCCCGTCCCCGTCCCCGTCCGCGTCCCCGTCCGCGTCCCCGTCCACGTCCGCGTCCCCGTCCGCGTCCCCGTCCGCGTCCCCGTCCGCGTCCACGTCCCCGTCCGTGTCCCCGTCCACGTCCACGTCCGCGTCCGCGTCCCCGTCCACGTCCGCGTCCCCGTCCGCGTCCACGTCCCCGTCCGTGTCCCCGTCCACGTCCACGTCCGCGTCCCCGTCCCCGTCCCCGTCCACGTCCCCGTCCGCGTCCGCGTCCGCGTCCACGTCCGCGTCCCCGTCCACGTCCGCGTCCGCGTCCTCGTCCCCGTCCGCGTCAGCGTCACGTCCGCGTCCGCGTCCGCGTCACGTCCGCATCCGCGTCCACGTCCACGTCCGCGTCCGCGTCCCCGTCCACGTCCGCGTCCGCGTCACGTCCGCGTCCGCGTCAGCGTCACGTCCGCGTCCGCGTCACGTCCACGTCCGCGTCCAGGTCCACGTCCATGTCCACGACTGACCACGTCTGCCCACGTCCACGACCATGTCCACGACTGACCACGTCGACGTCCACGACTGACCACGTCCACGACTGACCACGTCCACGTCCACGTCCCTGACCACGTCCACGACCACGTCCACGTCCACGTCCACGTCCACGTCCACGTCCACGTCCACGTCCGCGTCCACGTCCAGGTCCACGCCCACGTCCACGTCCGCGCCCACGTCCACGTCCACGCCCACGTCCACGTCCACGTCGTCCACGTCCACGTCCACGTCCACGCCCACGTCCACGTCCACGTCCACGTCCGCGTCCGCGTCCGCGACCGCGTCCGCGTCCACGACCGCGACCGCGTCCGCGTCCACGACCGCGACCGCGTCCGCGTCTGCGTCCCCGACCGCGTCCACGACCGCGTCCGCGTCTGCGTCCGCGTCCGCGTCCGCGTCGTCGTCCGCGTCCGCGTCCGCGTCGTCGTCCGCGTCCGCGTCCGCGTCCACGTCGTCGTCCACGTCGTCGTCCACGTCCACGTCGTCGTCCACGTCCGCGTTCACGTCCACGTCCACGTCCACGCGTCCACGTCCACGCGTCCACGTCCAGGTCCACGTCCAGGTCCACGTCCAGGTCCACGTCCACGTCCACGTCCACGTCCACGTCCACGTCCACGTCCACGTCCACGTCCAGGTCCACGTCCAGGTCCACGTCCACGTCCACGTTCACGTCCAGGTCCACGTCCACGTCCACGTCCACGTCCACGTCCACGTCCAAGTCCAGGTCCAGGTCCAGGTCCAGGTCCACGTCCAGGTCCACGTCCAAGTCCACGTCCACGTCCACGTCCAGGACCACGTCCACGACCACGTCCACGTCCAAGTCCACGTCCACGTCCACGACCACGTCCACGACCACGTCCACGTCGACGTCCACGTCCACGTCCACGTCCACGTCCACGTCCACGCCCACGCCCACGTCCACGCCCACGTCCACGTCCACGTCCACGTCCACGTCCACGTCCACGTCCATGTCCACGTCCACGCCCACGTCCACGTCGACGTCCACGTCCACGCCCACGTCCACGTCGACGTCCACGTCCACGTCCACGCCCACGTCCACGCCCACGTCCACGCCCACGTCGACGTCCACGTCCACGTCCACGTCCACGACCACGTCCACGTCCACGTCCACGTCCACGACCACGTCCACGACCACGTCCACGACCACGTCCACGTCCACGTCCCCGTCCACGTCCCCGTCCACGTCCACGTCCGCGTCCACGTCCACGTCCACGTCCGCGTCCCGTCCACGTCCAGGTCCACGTCCGCGTCCGCGTCCACGACCACGTCCGCGTCCGCGTCCACGTCCGCGTCCCCGTCCCGTCCGCGTCCGCGTCCACGTCCGCGTCCAGGTCCGCGTCCCCGTCCCGTCCGCGTCCGCGTCCCCGTCCGCGTCCCGTCCAGGTCCGCGTCCCCGTCCCGTCCGCGTCCGCGTCCGCGTCCCTGTCCGCGTCCGCGTCCCTGTCTCCGTCCGCGTCCCCGTCCGCGTCCGCGTCCCCGTCCGCGTCCCGTCCGCGTCCCTGTCCGCGTCCCTGTCCGCGTCCGCGTCCCTGTCCGCGTCCGCGTCCGCGTCCCCGTCCGCGTCCACGTCCGCGTCCGCGTCCCTGTCCGCGTCCGCGTCCCTGTCCGCGTCCACGTCCCTGGCCACGCCCACGCCCACGCCCACGTCCACGTCCACGTCCACGTCCACGTCCACGTCCAAGTCCACGTCCACGTCCACGTCCACGTCCACGTCCACGTCCTCGTCCACGTCCGCGTCCGCGTCCGCGTCCACGTCCGCGTCCGCGTCCACGTCCGCGTCCACGTCCACGTCCGCGTCCCCGTCCACGTCCGCGTCCACGTCCACGTCCACGTCCGCGTCCACGTCCCTGTCCACGTCCACGTCCACGTCCGCGTCCACGTCCCTGTCCACGTCCACGTCCACGTCCGCGTCCACGTCCCTGTCCACGTCCACGTCCCTGTCCACGTCCACGACCACGTCCACGTCCACGTCCCTGTCCGCGTCCGCGTCCGCGTCCCTGTCCCCGTCCACGACCACGTCCACGACCACGTCCACGTCCACGTCCGCGTCCACGTCCGCGTCCGCGTCCGCGTCCACGTCCGCGTCCGCGTCCACGTCCACGTCCACGTCCACGTCCACGTCCACGTCCACGTCCACGTCCACGTCCACGTCCACGTCCACGTCCACTACCACGTCCACGTCCACGTCCACGTCCACGTCCACGTCCACGTCCACGTCCAGGTCCGCGTCCAGTTCCACGTCCGCGTCCAGGTCCGCGTCCAGGTCCGCGTCCAGGTCCGCGTCCGCGTCCACGTCCGCGTCCAGGTCCGCGTCCGCGTCCGCGTCCGCGTCCGCGTCCGCGTCCCTGTCCGCGTCCCTGTCCGCGTCCGCGTCCCTGTCCGCGTCCCTGTCCGCGTCCCTGTCCGCGTCCCTGTCCGCGTCCCTGTCCGCGTCCGCGTCCACGTCCACGTCCACCTCCACGTCCAAGTCCACGTCCATGTCCACGTCCATGTCCACGTCCACGTCCACGTCCACGTCCCCGTCCCGGTCCACGTCCACGTCCCCGTCCACGCCCACGCCCACGCCCACGCCCACGCCCGCGCCCACGTCCACGCCCACGCCCGCGTCCACGACCGCGTCACGACCGCGTCCACGACCGCGTCCACGACCGCGTCCGCGACCGCGTCCACGACCGCGTCCGCGTCCACGTCCACCTCCACGTCCAAGTCCACGTCCATGTCCACGTCCATGTCCACGTCCACGTCCACGTCCATGTCCACGTCCACGTCCACGTCCACGACCACGTCCACGCCCATGTCCACGTCCACGTCCACGTCCTCGTCCACGTCCTCGTCCAAGTCCATGTCCACATCCATGTCCACGTCCACGTCCATGTCCACGACCACGTCCACGTCCACGTCCTCGTCCATGTCCACGTCCATGTCCATGTCCATGTCCATGTCCACGTCCATGTCCAAGTCCACGTCCACGTCCACGTCCATGTCCATGTCCACGTCCAGGTCCACGTCCATGTCCACGTCCAAGTCCACGTCCACAACCAGGTCCACGTCCAGGTCCATGTCCATGTCCAGGTCCACGTCCACGTCCACGTCCACGTCCACGTCCACGTCCACGTCCTCGTCCACGTCCACGTCCATGTCCACGTCCATGTCCACGTCCACGTCCACGTCCACGTCCTCGTCCACGTCCACGTCCACGTCCTTGTCCATGTCCATGTCCACGACCACGTCCACGTCCTCGTCCATGTCCACGTCCACGTCCACGTCCACGTCCATGTCCACGTCCACGTCCACGTCCACGTCCACGTCCACGTCCACGTCCACGTCCACGTCCACGTCCACGTCCACGTCCATGTCCATGACCATGTCCACGTCCACGTCCACGTCCACGTCCACGTCCACGTCCCCGTCGACGACCCCGTCGACGACCACGTCCACGTCCACGTCCGCGTCCACGTCCACGTCCGCGCCCCCGTCGACGACCACGTCCACGTCCACGTCCGCGTCCACGTCCGCGTCCGCGTCCACGTCCCCGTCGACGACCGCGTCGACGACCGCGTCGACGACCGCGTCCACGTCCACGTCCACGTCCACGTCCACGTCCCCGTCCGCGTCCACGTCCACGTCCGCGTCCACGTCGTCGTCCACGTCCACGTCGACGTCCACGTCCGCGTCGACGTCCACGTCCACGTCCACGTCCACGTCCACGTCTACGTCCACGTCCAATGTCCAAGTCCACGTCCACGCCCACCTCCACGTCCACGTCCACGACCACGTCCACGTCCACGTCCAGGTCCACGTCCACGTCCACGTCCACGTCCACGACCACGTCCACGTCCACGTCCACGTCCACGTCCACGTCCACGTCCACGTCCACGTCCACGTCCAGGTCCACGTCCACGTCCACGTCCACGTCCACGTCCACGTCCCCATCCACGTCCACGTCCAAGTCCTCCACGTCCACGTCCACGTCCTCCACGTCCACGTCCACGTCCATGTCCATGTCCATGTCCACGTCCACGTCCATGTCCACGTCCATGTCCATGTCCACGTCCACGTCCACGTCCATGTCCATGTCCATGTCCACGTCCACGTCCACGTCCACGTCCATGTCCACGTCCATGTCCACGTCCATGTCCACGTCCATGTCCACGTCCACGGCCACGTCCATGTCCATGTCCATGGCCACGTCCACGTCCACGACCACGTCCACGTCCACGTCCACGTCCACGTCCACGTCCACGTCCACGTCCATGTCCATGTCCACGTCCACGTCCACGTCCATGTCCACGTCCATGTCCACGTCCACGTCCACGTCCATGTCCATGTCCACGTCCATGTCCATGTCCACGTCCATCTCCACGTCCATGACCACGTCCACGTCCACGTCCATGTCCATGTCCACGTCCATGTCCATGTCCACGTCCATCTCCACGTCCATCTCCACGTCCACCTCCATGTCCACGTCCACGTCCACGTCCACGTCCACGTCCACGTCCAAGTCCATGTCCACGTCCATCTCCACGTCCAAGTCCTCGTCCACGTCCACGTCCACGTCCACGTCCAAGTCCTCCACGTCCATGTCCACGTCCACGTCCACGTCCACGTCCACGTCCATGTCCACGTCCACGTCCAAGTCCTCCACGTCCACGTCCACGTCCACGTCCGCGTCCACGTCCTCCACGTCCACGTCCACGTCCAAGTCCTCCACGTCCGCGTCCACGTCCATGTCCGCGTCCACGTCCTCCACGTCCGCGTCCACGTCCACGTCCACGTCCTCCACGTCCGCGTCCACGTCCACGTCCACGTCCTCCACGTCCGCGTCCACGTCCACGTCCGCGTCCACGTCCACGTCCACGTACACGTCCACGTCCACGTCCACGTCCGCGTCCACGTCCACGTCCATGTCCACGTACACGTCCGCGACCACGTCCTCGTCCACGTCCACGTCCATGTCCATGTCCATGTCCATGCCCACGTCCACGTCCACGTCCGCGTCCACGTCCACGTCCATGTCCGCGTCCATGTCCACGTCCACGTCCACGTCCATGTCCACGTCCACGACCATGTCCACGTCCATGTCCACGTCCACGTCCACGTCCACGTCAATTTGCACGTCCACGTCCACGTCCAAGTCCACGTCCACGTCCACGTCCACGTCCACGTCCACGTCCACGTCCATGTCCACGTCCCTGTCCACGTCCACGTCCCTGTCCCTGTCCACGTCCACGACCACGTCCACGTCCACGTCCCTGTCCGCGTCCGCGTCCGCGTCCCTGTCCCCGTCCACGACCACGTCCACGACCACGTCCACGTCCACGTCCGCGTCCACGTCCGCGTCCGCGTCCGCGTCCACGTCCGCGTCCGCGTCCACGTCCACGTCCACGTCCACGACCACGTCCACGTCCACGTCCACGTCCACGTCCACGTCCACGTTCACGTCCACGTCCACGTCCACTACCACGTCCACGTCCACGTCCACGTCCACGTCCACGTCTACGTCCACGTCCAGGTCCGCGTCCAGTTCCACGTCCGCGTCCAGGTCCGCGTCCAGGTCCGCGTCCAGTTCCACGTCCGCGTCCAGGTCCGCGTCCAGTTCCACGTCCGCGTCCGCGTCCACGTCCGCGTCCGCGTCCCTGTCCGCGTCCGCGTCCCTGTCCGCGTCCCTGTCCGCGTCCCTGTCCGCGTCCCTGTCCGCGTCCCTGTCCGCGTCCCTGTCCGCGTCCGCGTCCACGTCCACGTCCACCTCCACGTCTAAGTCCACGTCCATGTCCACGTCCATGTCCACGTCCACGTCCACGTCCACGTCCCCGTCCCGGTCCACGTCCACGTCCCCGTCCACGCCCACGCCCACGCCCACGCCCGCGCCCACGTCCACGCCCACGCCCGCGTCCACGACCGCGTCACGACCGCGTCCACGACCGCGTCCACGACCGCGTCCGCGACCGCGTCCGCGACCGCGTCCACGTCCACGTCCACCTCCACGTCCAAGTCCACGTCCATGTCCACGTCCATGTCCACGTCCACGTCCACGTCCATGTCCACGTCCACGTCCACGTCCACGACCACGTCCACGCCCATGTCCACGTCCACGTCCACGTCCTCGTCCACGTCCTCGTCCAAGTCCATGTCCACATCCATGTCCACGTCCACGTCCATGTCCACGACCACGTCCACGTCCACGTCCTCGTCCATGTCCACGTCCATGTCCATGTCCATGTCCATGTCCACGTCCACGTCCAAGTCCACGTCCACGTCCACGTCCATGTCCATGTCCACGTCCAGGTCCACGTCCATGTCCACGTCCAGGTCCACGTCCACAACCAGGTCCACGTCCAGGTCCATGTCCATGTCCAGGTCCACGTCCACGTCCACGTCCACGTCCACGTCCACGTCCACGTCCTCGTCCACGTCCACGTCCATGTCCACGTCCATGTCCACGTCCACGTCCACGTCCACGTCCTCGTCCACGTCCACGTCCACGTCCACGTCCTCGTCCATGTCCATGTCCACGACCACGTCCACGTCCTCGTCCATGTCCACGTCCACGTCCACGTCCACGTCCATGTCCACGTCCACGTCCACGTCCACGTCCACGTCCACGTCCACGTCCACGTCCACGTCCACGTCCACGTCCATGTCCATGACCATGTCCACGTCCACGTCCACGTCCACGTCCACGTCCACGTCCCCGTCGACGACCCCGTCGACGACCACGTCCACGTCCACGTCCGCGTCCACGTCCACGTCCGCGCCCCCGTCGACGACCACGTCCACGTCCACGTCCGCGTCCACGTCTGCGTCCGCGTCCACGTCCCCGTCGACGACCGCGTCGACGACCGCGTCGACGACCGCGTCCACGTCCACGTCCACGTCCACGTCCACGTCCCCGTCCACGTCCACGTCCACGTCCGCGTCCACGTCGTCGTCCACGTCCACGTCGACGTCCACGTCCGCGTCGACGTCCACGTCCACGTCCACGTCCACGTCCACGTCCACGTCCAATGTCCAAGTCCACGTCCACGCCCACCTCCACGTCCACGTCCACGACCACGTCCACGTCCACGTCCAGGTCCACGTCCACGTCCACGTCCACGTCCACGACCACGTCCACGTCCACGTCCACGTCCACGTCCACGTCCAGGTCCACGTCCACGTCCACGTCCACGTCCACGTCCACGTCCCCGTCCACGTCCACGTCCAAGTCCTCCACGTCCATGTCCACGTCCACGTCCACGTCCTCCACGTCCACGTCCACGTCCATGTCCATGTCCATGTCCACGTCCACGTCCACGTCCACGTCCATGTCCATGTCCACGTCCACGTCCACGTCCATGTCCATGTCCATGTCCACGTCCACGTCCACGTCCACGTCCATGTCCACGTCCATGTCCACGTCCATGTCCACGTCCATGTCCACGTCCACGGCCACGTCCACGTCCACTACCACGTCCACGTCCACGTCCACGTCCACGTCCACGTCCACGTCCACGTCCACGTCCACGTCCATGTCCATGTCCATGTCCACGTCCACGTCCACGTCCATGTCCACGTCCATGTCCGCGTCCACGTCCACGTCCATGTCCATGTCCACGTCCATGTCCATGTCCACCTCCATCTCCACGTCCATGACCACGTCCACGTCCACGTCCATGTCCATGTCCACGTCCATGTCCATGTCCACGTCCATCTCCACGTCCATCTCCACGTCCACCTCCATGTCCACGTCCACGTCCACGTCCACGTCCACGTCCAAGTCCATGTCCACGTCCATCTCCACGTCCAAGTCCTCGTCCACGTCCACGTCCACGTCCACGTCCAAGTCCTCCACGTCCATGTCCACGTCCACGTCCACGTCCACGTCCACGTCCATGTCCACGTCCACGTCCAAGTCCTCCACGTCCACGTCCACGTCCACGTCCGCGTCCACGTCCTCCACGTCCACGTCCACGTCCAAGTCCTCCACGTCCGCGTCCACGTCCATGTCCGCGTCCACGTCCTCCACGTCCGCGTCCACGTCCACGTCCACGTCCTCCACGTCCGCGTCCACGTCCACGTCCGCGTCCACGTCCACGTCCACGTACACGTCCACGTCCACGTCCACGTCCACGTCCGCGTCCACGTCCACGTCCATGTCCACGTACACGTCCGCGACCACGTCCTCGTCCACGTCCACGTCCATGTCCATGTCCATGTCCATGCCCACGTCCACGTCCACGTCCACGTCCACGTCCACGTCCATGTCCGCGTCCATGTCCACGTCCACGTCCACGTCCATGTCCACGTCCACGACCATGTCCGCGTCCATGTCCACGTCCACGTCCACGTCCATGTCCACGTCCACGACCATGTCCACGTCCATGTCCACGTCCACGTCCACGTCCACGTCCACGTCCACGTCCATTTGCACGTCCACGTCCACGTCCAAGTCCACGTCCACGTCCACGTCCACGTCCACGTCCACGTCCATGTCCACGTCCACGTCCACGTCCATGTCCACGTCCACGTCGACGTCTACGTCCATGTCCATGTCCATGTCCATGTCCACGTCCACGTCCACGTCCACGACGTCTACGTCCATGTCCATGTCCATGTCCATGTCCACGTCCACGTCCATGTCCATGTCCACGTCCATGTCCACGTCCAAGTCCACGTCCATGTCCACGTCCACGTCTGCGTCCACGTCCACGTCCACGTCCACGTCCACGTCCACCTCCACGTCCACGTCCACGTCCACGTCCACGTCCACGTCCACGTCCACGTCCACGTCCACGTCCACGTCCACGTCCACGTCCACGACCACGTCCACGTCCACGTCCACGTCCACGTCCACGTCCACGTCCACGTCCACGTCCACGTCCACGCCCACGTCCACGTCCACGCCCACGTCCACGTCCACGCCCACGTCCACGTCCACGTCCACGTCCACGTCCAAGTCCACGTCCAAGTCCACGTCCACGTCCACGTCCACGTCCACGCCCACGCCCACGTCCACGTCCACGTCCACGTCCAAGTCCACGTCCAAGTCCACGTCCACGTCCACGTCCACGTCCACGTCCACGTCCACGCCCACGTCCACGCCCACGTCCACGTCCACGTCCACGTCCACGTCCACGTCCACGCCCACGTCCACGTCCACGTCCACGCCCACGTCCACGTCCACGTCCACGTCCACGTCCACGTCCACGTCCACGTCCACGTCCAGGTCCACGCCCACGTCCACGTCCACGTCCACGTCCACGTCCACGTCCACGTCCACGTCCACGTCCACGTCCACGTCCACGTCCTCCACGTCCACGTCCATGTCCATGTCCATGTCCACGTCCATGTCCACGTCCATGTCCACATCCACGTCCACGTCCACGTCCATGTCCATGTCCACGTCCATGTCTACGTCCACGTCCACGTCCACGTCCATGTCCACGTCCATGTCCATGTCCACGTCCATGTCCACGTCCATGTCCACGTCCATGTCCACGTCCACGTTCACGTCCACGTCCACGTCCACGTCCACGACCACGTCCACGTCCACGTCCACGTCCATGTCCACGTCCATGTCCACGTCCACGTCCACGTCCATGTCCATGTCCACGTCCATGTCCATGTCCACGTCCATCTCCACGTCCACCTCCATTCCATCTCCTCGTCCACCTCCATGTCCACGTCCACGTCCACGTCCACGTCCAAGTCCTCCACGTCCACGTCCAAGTCCTCCACGTCCGCGTCCACGTCCACGTCCGCGTCCACGTCCACGTCCATGTCCACGTCCACGTCCACGTCCACGTCCACGTCCACGTCCAAGTCCTCCACGTCCACGTCCACGTCCACGTCCACGTCCACGTCCACGTCCACCTCCACGTCCACGTCCGCGTCCACGTCCCTGTCCACGTCCACGTCCACGTCCACGTCCACGTCCACGTCCACGTCCTCGTCCACGTCTAAGTCCACGTCCACGTCCATGTCCTCGTCCACGTCCACGTCCACGTCCACGTCCACGTCCACGTCCACGTCCACGTCCACGTCCACGTCCGCGTCCACGTCCCGTCCATGTCCGCGTCCAAGTCCGCGTCCACGTCCGCGTCCACGTCCAAGTCCGCGTCCACGTCCGCGTCCACGCCCACGTCCATGTCCACGACCGCGTCCACGCCCACGCCCACGCCCACGCCCACGCCCACGCCCACGCCCACGCCCGCGTCCACGCCCACGCCCATGTCCCCGTCCAGGTCCATGTCCATGTCCGCGTCCACGTCCCCGTCCATGTCCATGTCCATGTCCATGTCCACGTCCGCGTCCATGTCCACCTCCATGTCCATGTCCACGTCCACGCCCACGTCCACGCCCACGCCCACGTCCACGTCCACGTCCACGTCCGCGTCCATGTCCCCGTCCATGTCCATGTCCATGTCCATGTCCACGTCCGCGTCCACGTCCACCTCCATGTCCATGTCCACGTCCACGTCCACGTCCACGTCCATGTCCACGTCCACGTCTACGTCCACGTCCATGTCCACGTCCATGACCACGTCCACGTCCACGTCCACCTCCACGTCCAAGTCCACGTCCATGTCCACGTCCATGTCCACGTCCACGTCCACGTCCACGTCCACGTCCCCGTCCATGTCCGCGTCCACGTCCACGTCTTCGTCCACGTCCACGTCCACGTCCACGTCCACGTCCGCGTCCGCGTCCACGTCCATGTCCACGTCTCCGTCCACATCCACGTCCACGTCCACGTCCATGTCCAAGTCCATGTCCACGTCCACGTCCACGTCCAAGTCCATGTCCACGTCCACGTCCACGTCCACGACCACGTCCACGTCCACGTCCATGTCCATGTCCACGTCCACGTCCACGTCCAGGTCCACGTCCACGTCCACGTCCACGTCCAGGTCCACGTCCACGTCCACGTCCACGTCCATGTCCGCGTCCACGTCCCTGTCCACGTCCCTGTCCACGTCCGCGTCCGCGTCCACGTCCACGTCCCTGTCCACGTCCACGTCCGCGTCCACGTCCACGTCCATGTCCACGTCCACGTCCCTGTCCACGTCCTTGTCCGCGTCCACGTCCACGTCCACGTCCATGTCCACGTCCCTGTCCGCGTCCACGTCCACGTCCACGTCCATGTCCACGTCCACGTCCCTGTCCACGTCCACGTCCACGTCCACGTCCACGTGCACGTCCACGTCCCCGTCCACGTCCACGTCCACGTCCCCGTCCACGTCCACGTCCACGTCCACGTCCACGTCCACGTCCACGTCCACGTCCACGTCCACGTCCACGTCCCCGTCGACTTCCACGTCCACGTCCACGTCCACGTCCACGTCCACGTCCACGCCCACGTCCATGTCCACGTCCATGTCCACGCCCACGTCCACGTCCACGTCCACGTCCACGTCCACGACCACGTCCACGTCCACGTCCACGTCCATGTCCACGTCCACGACCACGTCCAGGTCCACGTCCACGTCCACGTCCACGTCCACGTCCACGTCCACGTCCACGTCCATGTCCACGTCCAAGTCCTCCACGTCCACGTCCACGTCCTCCACGTCCACGTCCATGTCCATGTCCATGTCCACGTCCATGTCCACGTCCATGTCCACATCCACGTCCACGTCCACGTCCATGTCCATGTCCACGTCCATGTCCACGTCCACGTCCACATCCACGTCCATGTCCACGTCCATGTCCATGTCCACGTCCATGTCCACGTCCATGTCCACGTCCATGTCCACGTCCACGTTCACGTCCACGTCCACGACCACGTCCACGTCCACGTCCACGTCCATGTCCACGTCCATGTCCACGTCCACGTCCACGTCCATGTCCATGTCCACGTCCATGTCCATGTCCACGTCCATCTCCACGTCCACCTCCATTCCATCTCCTCGTCCACCTCCATGTCCACGTCCACGTCCACGTCCACGTCCAAGTCCTCCACGTCCACGTCCAAGTCCTCCACGTCCGCGTCCACGTCCACGTCCGCGTCCACGTCCACGTCCATGTCCACGTCCACGTCCACGTCCACGTCCACGTCCACGTCCAAGTCCTCCACGTCCACGTCCACGTCCAAGTCCTCCACGTCCACGTCCACGTCCACCTCCACGTCCACGTCCGCGTCCACGTCCCTGTCCACGTCCACGACGGCGTCCACGTCCGCGTCCACGTCCGCGTCCACGTCCACGTCCCTGTCCACGTCCATCTCCACGACCATGTCCACGTCCACGTCCACGTCCACGTCCATGACCACGTCCACGTCCACGTCCTCGTCCACGTCCACGTCCACGTCCACGTCCATGTCCACGTCCACGTCCACGTCCACGTCCATGCCCACGTCCACGTCCACGTCCACGTCCACGTCCATGTCCATGTCCACGTCCATGTCCACGTCCATGTCCACGTCCATGTCCGTCACGTCCACGTCCACGACCACGTCCACGTCCACGTCCACGACCACGTCCACGTCCACGTCCACGTCTACGTCCACGTCCACGTCCACGTCCACGACCACGTCCACGTCCACGTCCATGTCCACGTCCATGTCCATGTCCATGTCCATGTCCATGTCCACGTCCACGTCCACGTCCACGTCCATGTCCACGTCCACGTCCACGTCCACGTCCAAGTCCACGTCCACGTCTACGTCCACGTCCACGTCCACGTCCACGCCCATGTCCACGTCCACGTCCACGTCCACGTCCACGTCCACGTCCACGTCCATGTCCACGTCCACGTCCACGTCCACGTCCATGTCTACGTCCATGTCCACGTCCATGTGCATGTCCACGTCCACGTCCACGTCCACGTCCATGTCCATGTCCATGTCCACGTCCATGTCCACGTCCATGTCCACGTCCATGTCCACGTCCACGTCTGCGTCCACGTCCACGTCCACGTCCATGACCACGTCCACGTCCACGTCCACGTCCAAGTCCACGTCCACGTTCACGTCCATGTCCACGTCCATGTCCACGTCCACGTCCACGTCCACGTCCACGTCTACGTCCACGTCCACCTCCACGTCCATGTCCATGTCCATGTCCATGTCCATGTCCATGTCCACGTCCATGTCCACGTCCACGTCCACGTCCACGTTCATGTCCACGTCCATGTCCACGTCCATGTCCACGTCCACGTCCACGTCTACGTCCACGTCCACGTCCACGACCACGTCCACGTCCATGTCCATGTCCACGTCCACGTCCACGTCCACGTCCATGTCCATGTCCATGTCCATGTCCACGTCCATGTCCACGTCCACGTCCATGTCCACGTCCACGTCCACGTCCACGTCCAGGTCCACGTCTACTTCCACGTCCATGTCCACGTCCATGTCCACGTCCATGTCCACGTCCACGTCCACGTCCACGACCACGTCCACGTCCACGTCCACGTCCTCGTCCACGTCCACGTCTACGTCCATGTCCACGTCCACGTCCACGTCCACGTCGACGACCACGTCCACGTCCACGTCCACGTCCATGTCCACGTCCATGTCCATGTCCATGTCCACGTCCACGTCCACGTCCACGTCCATGTCCACGTCCACGTCCACGTCCACGTCCAAGTCCACGTCCACGTCCACGTCCACGTCCACGCCCATGTCCACGTCCACGTCCACGTCCACGTCCACGTCCACGTCCACGTCCACGTCCACGTCCATGTCCACGTCCACGTCCACGTCCACGTCCATGTCCACGTCCACGTCCACGTCCACGTCCACGTCCATGTCTACGTCCATGTCCATGTCCATGTCCATGTCCACGTCCACGTCCACGTCCACGTCCATGTCCATGTCCATGTCCACGTCCATGTCCACGTCCATGTCCACGTCTATGTCCACGTCTATGTCCACGTCCACGTCTGCGTCCACGTCCACGTCCACATCCATGACCACGTCCACGTCCACGTCCACGTCCAAGTCCACGTCCACGTTCACGTCCATGTCCACGTCCATGTCCACGTCCACGTCCACGTCTACGTCCACGTCCACCTCCACGTCCATGTCCATGTCCATGTCCATGTCCACGTACATGTCCACGTCCACGTCCACGTCCACGTCCATGTCCACGTCCACGTCCACGTCCATGTCCACGTCCATGTCCACGTCCACGTCCACGTCCACGACCACGTCCACGTCCACGTCCACGTCCATGTCCATGTCCACGTCCATGTCCACGTCCACGTCCATGTCCACGTCCACGTCCACGTCCACGTCCACGTCCACGTCTACGTCCACGTCCACCTCCACGTCCATGTCCATGTCCATGTCCATGTCCACGTCCACGTCCACGTCCACGTCCACGTCCACGTCCACGTCCATGTCCACGTCCATGTCCACGTCCATGTCCACGTCCATGTCGACGTCCACGTCCACGTCCATGTCCACGTCCACGTCCACGTCCACGTCCACGTCTTCGTCCACGTCCACGTCCACGTCCTCGTCCACGTCCACGTCCACGCCCACGTCCACGTCCACGTCCACGTCCACGTCCACGTCCACGTCCATGTCCATGTCCACGCCCACGTCCACGTCCACGCCCACGTCCACGCCCACGTCCATGTCCACGTCCACGTCCACGTCCATGTCCACGTCCATGTCCACGTCCATGTCCACCTCCATGTCCACGTCCACGTCCACGTCCATGTCCATGTCCACGTCCACGTCCACGTCCACGTCCACGTCCATGTCCATGTCCATGTCCATGTCCACGTCCACGTCCACGTCCATGTCCACGTCCACGTCCACGTCCACGTCCACGTCCACGTCCACGTCCACGTCCACGTCCACCTCCAGGTCCACGTCCATGTCCACGTACACCTCCATGTCCATGTCCACGTCCACGTCCACGTCCATGTCCACGTCCATCTCCACGTCCATCTCCACGTCCAAGTCCACGTCCAAGTCCACGTCCGCGTCCACGTCCACGTCCACGTACACGTCCACGTCCACGTCCACGTCCAAGTCCACGTCCACGTCCACGTCTACGTCCACGACCACGTCCATGTCCACGTCCACGTCCATGTCCATGTCCATGTCCACGTCCACGTCCACGTCCACGTCCACGTCCATGTCCATGTCCACGTCCACATCCACGTCCATGTCCACGTCCACGTCCATGTCCACGTCCACGTCCATGTCCATGTCCATGTCCACGTCCACGTCCACGTCCATGTCCACGTCCACGTCCATGTCCATGTCCATGTCCACGTCCACGTCCACGACCACGTCCACGTCTACGACCACGTCCACGTCCACGTCCACGTCCACGTCCACGTCCATGTCCACGTCCACGTCCACGTCCACGTCCACGTCCACGTCCATGTCCACGTCCATGTCCACGTCCACGTCCACGTCCACGTCCATGTCCACGTCCACGTCCACGTCCACGTCCACGTCCACGTCCATGTCCACGTCCACGCCCACGTCCACGTCCACGTCCACGCCCACGGCCACGTCCATGTCCACGTCCACGTCCACGCCCACGTCCACGTCCACGTCCACGTCCACGTCCACGTCCATGTCCACGTCCACGTCCACGTCCACGTCTACGTCCACGTCCACGTCCACGTCCATGTCCACGTCCATGTCCACGTCCATGTCCACGTGCACGTCCACGTCCACGTCCACGTCCATGTCCACGTCCACGTCCATGTCCATGTCCACGTCCACGTCCATGTCCACGTCCATGTCCACGTCCACGTCCACGTCCACGTCCACGTCCATGTCCACGTCGACGTCCATGACCACGTCCATGTCCATGTCCACGTCCACGTCCACGTCCACGTCCACGTCCACGTCCACGTCCAAGTCCACGTCCACGTCCACGTCCACGTCCACGTCCAAGTCCACGTCCACGACCATGTCCACGTCCACGTCCACGTCCACCTCCACGTCCACGTCCACGTCCACGTCCACGTGCACGTCCACGTCCACGTCCATGTCCACGTCCATGTCCACATCCACGTCCACGTCCACGACCACGTCCACGTCCACGTCCACGTCCACGTCCATGTGCACGTCCACGTCCACGTCCACGTCCACGACCACGTCCACGTCCACGTCCACGTCCACGTCCACGTCCACGTCCACGTCCATGTCCACGTCCACGTCCACGTCCACGTCCACGTCCATGTCCGCGTCCACGTCTCCGTCCACGTCCACGTCCATGTCCATGTCCATGTCCACGTTCACGTCCACGTCCACGTCCACGTCCATGTCCACGTCCACGTCCACGTCCATGTCCACGTCCACGTCCACGTCCACGTCCACGTCCACGTCCATATCCACGTCCATGTCCATGTCCATGTCCATGTCCACGTCCACGTCCACGTCCACGTCCACGTCTATGTCCATGTCCATGTCCACGTCCATGTCCACGTCCATGTCCACGTCCATGTCCGCGTCCACGTCTCCGTCCACGTCCATGTCCACGTCCATGACCCCGTCCACGTCCACGTCCACGTCCACCTCCACGTCCAAGTCCACGTCCACGTCCACGTCCATCTCCACGTCCATGTCCACGTCCACGTCCACGTCCACGTCCACGTCCACGTCCACGTCCACGTCTACGTCCACGTCTATGTCCACGTCGACGTCCACGTCCATGTCCATGTCCACGTCCATGTCCACGTCCACGTCCATGTCCACGACCACGTTCACGTCCATGTCCACGTCCACGTCCACGTCCACGTCTACATCCACGTGCACATCCACGGCCACGTCCATGTCCATGTCCATGTCCACGTCCATGTCCACGTCCATGTCCACGTCCATGTCCACGTCCACGTCCACGTCCACGACCACGTCCACGTCCACGTCCACGTCTACGTCCATGTGCACGTCCACGTCCACGTCCACGACCACGTCCACGTCCATGTCCACGTCCACGTCCACGTCCACGACCACGTCCACGTCCACGTCCACGTCCATGTCCACGTCCACGTCCATGTCCACGTCCACGTCCACGTCCACGTCCATGTCGACGTCCACGTCCATGTCCATGTCCATCTCCACGTCCACGTCCACGTCCACGTCCATGTCCACGTCCACGTCCACGTTTACGTCCAAGTCCACGTCCACGGCCACGTCCACGTCCAAGTCCACGTCCACGTCCACGTCCACGTCCATGTCCACGTCCACGTCCACGTCCACGTCCACGTCCATGTCCATGTCCATGTCCACGTCCATGTCCACGTCCACGTCCATGTCCACTCCACGTCCACGTCCACGTCCACGTCCATGTCCACATCCATGTCCATGTCCATGTCCATGTCCACGTCCACGTCCACGTCCACGTCCACGTCCATGTCCATGTCCATGTCCATGTCCACGTCCAGGTCCAAGTCCACGTCCAAGTCCACGTCCACGTCCACGTCCATGTCCACGTTCATATCCACGTCCACGTCCATGTCCACGTCCACGTCCACGTCCGTCCACGTCCATGTCCACGTCCATGTCCATGTCCACGTCCATGTCCACGTCCACGTCCACGTCCATGTCGGTCCATGTCCACGTCCATGTCGACGTCCATGTCGACGTCCACGTCCACGTCCACGACCACGTCCAAGTCCACGTCCACGTCCACGTCCATGTCCACGTCCACGTCCACGTCCACGTCCACGACCACGTCCACGTCCACGTCCACCTCCACGTCCACGTCCATGTCCACGTCCATGTCCACGTCCACGTCCATGTCCACGTCCACGTCCATGTCCACGTCCACGTCCACGTCCACTTCCACGTCCACGTCCACCTCCAAGTCCATGTCCACGTCCACGTCCATGTCCACGTCCACGTCCACGTCCACTTCCACGTCCACGTTCATGTCCACGTCCTTGTCCATGTCCACGTCCATCTCCATGTCCACGTCCATCTCCACGTCCACCTCCATGCCCATGTCCACGTCCACGTCCACGTCCACGTCCATGTCCAAGTCCTCCACGTCCACGTCCATGTCCACGTCCACGTCCACGTCCACGTCCACGTCCACGTCCATGTCCACGTCCACGTCCACGTCCACGTCCACGTCCACGTCCACGTCCACGTCCATGTCCACGTCCACGTCCACGTCTTCGTCCACGCCCACGTCCACGTCCATGTCCACGTCCACGTCCACGTCCATGTCCACGTCCACGTCCATGTCCACGTCCACGTCCACGTCCACGCCCACGTCTATGTCCACGTCCACGTCCACGTCCACGTCCATGGCCACGTCCACGTCCATGTCCATGCCCACGTCCACGACCACGTCCATGTCCACGTCCACGCCCACGTCCACGTCCACGTCCACGCCCACGCCCACGTCCATGTCCACGTCCACGTCCACGCCCACGTCCACGTCCACGTCCACGTCCACGTCCATGTCCACGTCCACGTCCACGTCCACGTCTACGTCCACGTCCACGTCCACGTCCATGTCCACGTCCATGTCCACGTCCATGTCCACGTGCACGTCCACGTCCACGTCCACGTCCATGTCCACGTCCACGTCCATGTCCATGTCCACGTCCACGTCCATGTCCACGTCCATGTCCACGTCCACGTCCACGTCCACGTCCACGTCCACGTCCATGTCCACGTCGACGTCCATGACCACGTCCATGTCTATGTCCACGTCCACGTCCACGTCCACGTCCACGTCCACGTCCACGTCCAAGTCCACGTCCACGTCCACGTCCACGTCCACGTCCAAGTCCACGTCCACGACCATGTCCACGTCCACGTCCACGTCCACCTCCACGTCCACGCCCACGTCCACGTCCACGTGCACGTCCACGTCCACGTCCATGTCCACGTCCATGTCCACCTCCACGTCCACGTCCACGACCACGTCCACGTCCACGTCCACGTCCATGTCCATGTGCACGTCCACGTCCACGTCCACGTCCACGACCACGTCCACGTCCACGTCCACGTCCACGTCCACGTCCACGTCCACGTCCACGTCCATGTCCACGTCCACGTCCACGTCCACGTCCACGTCCATGTCCGCGTCCACGTCTCCGTCCACGTCCACGTCCATGTCCATGTCCACGTCCACGTCCACGTCCACGTCCACGTCCATGTCCACGTCCACGTCCACGTCCATGTCACGTCCACGTCCACGTCCACGTCCACGTCCATGTCCACGTCCATGTCCATGTCCATGTCCATGTCTACGTCCACGTCCACGTCCACGTCCACGTCTATGTCCATGTCCATGTCCACGTCCATGTCCACGTCCATGTCCACGTCCATGTCCGCGTCCACGTCTCCGTCCACGTCCATGTCCACGTCCATGACCCCGTCCACGTCCACGTCCACGTCCACGTCCACGTCCAAGTCCACGTCCACGTCCACGTCCATCTCCACGTCCATGTCCACGTCCACGTCCACGTCCACTTCCACGTCCACGTCCACGTCTACGTCCACGTCTATGTCCACGTCCACGTCCACGTCCATGTCCATGTCCACGTCCATGTCCACGTCCACGTCCATGTCCACGACCACGTTCACGTCCATGTCCACGTCCACGTCCACGTCCACGTCTACGTCCACGTGCACATCCACATCCACGTCCATGTCCATGTCCACGTCCATGTCCACGTCCATGTCCACGTCCATGTCCACGTCCACGTCCACGACCACGTCCACGTCCACGTCCACGTCCACGTCCATGTGCACGTCCACGTCCACGTCCACGTCCACGACCACGTCCACGTCCATGTCCACGTCCACGACCACGTCCACGTCCAGGACCACGTCCACGACCACGTCCACGTCCACGACCACGTCCACGTCCATGTCCACGTCCACGTCCACGTCCACGTCCACGACCACGTCCACGTCCACGTCCACGTCCATGTCCACGTCCACGTCCATGTCCACGTCCACGTCCACGTCCACGTCCATGTCGACGTCCACGTCCATGTCCATGTCCATGTCCACGTCCACGTCCACGTCCACGTCCACGTCCATGTCCATGTCCACGTCCACGTTTACGTCCAAGTCCACGTCCACGGCCACGTCCACGTCCAAGTCCACGTCCACGTCCACGTCCACGTCCATGTCCACGTCCACGTCCACGTCCACGTCCACGTCCATGTCCATGTCCATGTCCACGTCCATGTCCACGTCCACGTCCATGTCCACTCCACGTTCACGTCCACGTCCACGTCCATGTCCACATCCATGTCCATGTCCATGTCCATGTCGACGTCCACGTCCATGTCCATGTCCACGTCCATGTCCACGTCCATGTCCACGTCCAGGTCCAAGTCCACGTCCAAGTCCACGTCCACGTCCACGTCCATGTCCACGTTCACATCCACGTCCACGTCCACGTCCACGTCCACGTCCACGTCCGTCCACGTCCATGTCCACGTCCATGTCCATGTCCACGTCCATGTCCACGTCCACGTCCACGTCCATGTCGGTCCATGTCGACGTCCATGTCGACGTCCATGTCGACGTCCACGTCCACGTCCACGACCACGTCCAAGTCCACGTCCACGTCCATGTCCATGTCCACGTCCACGTCCACGTCCACGTCCACGACCACGTCCACGTCCACGTCCACCTCCACGTCCACGTCCATGTCCACGTCCATGTCCACGTCCACGTCCATGTCCACGTCCACGTCCATGTCCACGTCCACGTCCACGTCCACTTCCACGTCCACGTCCACCTCCAAGTCCATGTCCACGTCCACGTCCACGTCCACGTCCACGTCCATGTCCACGTCCACGTCCACGTCCACGTCCACGTTCATGTCCACGTCCTTGTCCATGTCCACGTCCATCTCCATGTCCACGTCCATCTCCACGTCCACCTCCATGCCCATGTCCACGTCCACGTCCACGTTTACGTCCATGTCCAAGTCCTCCACGACCACGTCCCCGTCCACGTCCACGTCCACGTCCGCGTCCACGTCCCTGTCCTCGTCCACGTCCACGTCCACGTCCATGTCCACGTCCACGTCCACGTCCACGTCCACGTCCACGTCCAAGTCCTCCACGTCCACGTCCACGTCCACGTCCACGTCCGCGTCCACGTCCCTGTCCACGTCCACGTCCGCGTCCACGTCCCTGTCCACGTCCGCGTCCGCGTCCCTGTCCACGTCCACGTCCGCGTCCACGTCCCTGTCCACGTCCACGTCCGCGTCCAGGTCCACGTCCATGTCCATGTCCATGTCCACGTCCACGCCCACGCCCACGTCCACGACCACGTCCATGTCCACGTCCACGCCCACGTCCACGTCTACGTCCACGTCCACGTCCACGTCCATGTCCACGTCCAAGTCCACGTCCACGTCCACGTCCACGACCATGTCCACGTCCACGTCCACGTCCACGACCACGTCCACGTCCACGTCCACGTCCACGTCCATGTCCACGTTCACGTCCACGTCCACGTCCACGTCCACGTCCACGTCCACGTCCATGTCCACGTCCACGTCCACGTCCACGTCCACGTCCATGTCCACGTCCACGTCCACGTCCATGTCCACGTCCACGTCCACGTCCATGTCCATGTCCATGTCCACGTCCACGTCCACGTCCACGTCCACGTCCACGTCCACGTCAACGTCCACGTCCACGTCCACGTCCACGTCCACGTCCACGCCCACGTCCATGTCCACGTCTACGTCCACGTCCACGTCCACGTCCACGCCCACGTCCATGTCCACGTCCACGTCCATGTCCATGTCCACGTCCACGTCCACGTCCACGTCCACGACCACGTCCACGTCCACGTCCACGCCCACGTCCACGACCACGTCCACGTCCATGTCCACGTCCAGGTCCACGTCCACGTCCACGTCCGTCCACGTCCCTGTCCACGTCCACGTCCACGTCCCTGTCCACGTCCACGTCCGCGTCCACGTCCGCGTCCACGTCCACGTTCACGTCCACGTCCCCGTCCACGTCCACGTCCGCGTCCACGTCCAGGTCCACGTCCACGTCCACGTCCGCGTCCCTGTCCACGTCCACGTCCACGTCCACGTCCACGTCCGCGTCCACGTCCCTGTCCGCGTCCACGTCCGCGTCCACGTCCATGTCCACGTCCACGTCCCCGTCCCCGTCCACGTCCGCGTCCACGTCCACGTCCACGTCCCTGTCCACGTCCGCGTCCGCGTCCACGTCCCTGTCCACGTCCACGTCCGCGTCCACGTCCCTGTCCACGTCCACGTCCACGTCCACGTCCACGTCCGCGTCCACGTCCCCGTCCCCGTCCACGTCCACGTCCACATCCACGTCCATGTCCACGTCCATGTCCACGTCCATGTCCACGTCCACGTCCACGTCCACGTCCACGTCCACGACCACGTCCACGTCCACGTCCACGTCCACGTCCACGTCCACGTCCACGACCACGTCCACGTCCACGACCACGTCCACGTCCACGTCCACGACCACGTCCACGTCCACGACCACGTCCACGTCCACGTCCACGTCCACGTCCACGTCCACGTCCATGTCCATGTCCATGTCCACGTCCACGTCCATGTGCATGTCCACGTCCATGTCCACGTCCACGTCCATGTCCACGTCCATGTCCACGACCACGTCCACGACCACGTCCACGTCCACGTCCACGTCCATGTCCACGTCCACGTCCACGCCCACGTCCACGTCCACGTCCACGTCCACGTCCACGTCCACGCCCACGTCCACGCCCACGTCCATGTCCACGTCCATGTCCACGTTTACGTCTATGTCCACGTCCACGTCCACGTCCACGCCCACGTCCATGTCCACGTCCACGCCCACGTCCACGACCACGTCCACGTCCATGTCCACGCCCACGTCCACGACCACGCCCATGTCCACGTCCACGCCCACGTCCACGTCCACGTCCACGTCCACGTCCACGTCCACGTCCACGTCCATGTCCACGTCCAAGTCCACGTCCACGTCCACGTCCACGTCCACGTCCATGTCCACATCCACGTCCACGTCCACGACCACGTCCACGTCCACGTCCACGTTCACGTCCACGTTCATGTCCACGTCCACGTCCACAACCACGTCCATGTCCACGTCCACGTCGACGTCCACGTCCACGTCCATGTCCACGTCCACGTCCACGTCCAAGTCCACGTCCATGTCCACGTCCACGTCCACGTCCACGTCCACGTCCACGTCCACGTCTACGTCCACGTCCACGTCCAAGTCCACGTCCACGTCCACGTCCACGTCCACGTCCATGTCCACGTCCACGTCCACGTCCACGTCCAAGTCCACGTCCACGACCACGTCCACGTCCACGACCACGTCCACGTCCACGTCCATGTCCATGTCCACGTCCACATCCACGACCACGTCCACGTCCACGTCCAGGTCCATGTCCACGTCCACGTCCATGTCCACGTCCATGTCCACGTCCACGTCCACGACCATGTCCACGTCCACGTCCAAGTCCACGTCCACGTCCACGTCCACGTCCACGTCCACGTCCACGTCCACGTCCACTACCACGTCCACGTCCACGTCCACGTCCACGTCCACGTGCACCTCCACGTCCATGTCCATGTCCATGTCCACGTCCATGTCCACGTCCACGTCCACGACCACGTCCACGTCCACGTCCACGTCCACGACCACGTCCACGTCCACGTCCACGTCCACGTCCACGTCCACGTCCACGTCCACGTCCATATCCACGTCCACGTCCATGTCCACGTCCATGTCCATGTCCATGTCCATGTCCACGTCCACGTCCACGTCCACGTCCACGTCCATGTCCACGTCCATGTCCATGTCCACGTCCACGTCCACGTCCAAGTCCACGTCCACGTCCACGTCCACGTCCATGTCCACGTCCACGTCCATGTCCATGTCCACGTCCATGTCCATGTCCACGTCCATGTCCACGTCCACGTCCATGTCCATGTCCACGTCCATGTCCACGTCCACGTCCACGTCCACGTCCACGTCCACGTCCACGTCCATGTCCACGTCCACGTCCACGTCCATGTCCATGTCCATGTCCATGTCCATGTCCACGTCCATGTCCACGTCCATGTCCACGTCCAGGTCCACGTCCACGTCCACGTCCACGTCCACGTCCACGTCCATGTCCACGTCCATGTCCACGTCCATGTCCACGTCTATGTCCACGTCCATGTCCACGTCCATGTCCACGTCCACGTCCACGTCCACGTCCATGTCCACGTCCACGTCCACGTCCACGTCCACGTCCATGTCCACCTCCATGTCCACGTCCACGTCCACCTCCATGTCCACGTCCACATCCACGTCCACGTCCATGTCCATGTCCATGTCGTCCACGTCCACGTCCACGTCCACGTCCACGTCCACGACCACGTCCACGTCCTCGTCCACGTCCACGTCCACGTCCACGTCCACGTCCAGGTCCACGTCCACGTCCACGTCCATGTCCACGTCCAGGTCCACGTCCACGACCACGTCCACGTCCACGTCCACGTCCACGTTCACGTCCACGTCCACGTCCAGGCAAGCTCCTAGACCAGGCAAGCTCTTGGACCAGGCAAGTTCTTGGACCAGGCAAGCTCCTGGACCAGGCAAGCTCCTGGACTAGGCAAGCTCCTGGACAAGGCAAGCGCCTGGACTACCCAAGCTCTTGGACCAGGCATGCTCCTGGACCTGGGAAGCTCTTGGAGCAGGCAGGCTTCTCGACCAAGCTCTTGGACCACGCAAGCTCCTGGACCAGGCAAGCTCCTGGACCAGGCAAGCTCTTGGACCAGGCAGGCTCGTGGACCAGGCAAGCTCTTGGACCAGGCAAGCTCGTGGACCAGGCAAGCTCCTTGATCACGCAAGCTCCTATACCAGGCAAGCTCCTGGACCAGGCACGCTCGCGGACCATGCACGCTCCTTGACCAGGCAAGCTCTTGGACCAAGCAGGCTCGTGGACCAGGCAAGCTCCTAAACCACGCAAGCTCCTGGACCAGGCTCGCTCGTGGACCAGGAACGCTCGTGGACCAGGCAAGCTCGTGGATCAGGCACGCTCCTGGACCAGGCAAGCTCCTGGACCAGGCAAGCTCCTAGACCAGGCAAGCTCTTGAACCAGGAAAGCTCCTGGACCAGGCAAGCTCCTGGACCAGACAAGCTAATCGACCAAGAAAGTTCCTGGACAAGGCAAGCTCCTGGACCAGGCACGCTCGTGGAACAGGCAAGCTCCTGGACCAGGCAAGCTCCTAGACTAGGATAGCTACTGGACCAGGCAAGCTCCGGGACCTGGCACGCTCCTAGACCATGCAAGCTCCTAGACCAGGCAAGCTCCTGGACCAGGCAAACTCGTGGACCAGGCACGCTCCTGGACCAGGCAAGCTCCTAGACAAGGCAAGCTCCTAGACCAGGCAAGCTCGTGGACCAGGCAAGCTCCGAGACCACGCAAGCTATTGGACCAGGCAAGCTCCTGGACCAGGCAAGCTCCTGGACCATGCAAGGTCCTCGACCAGGCAAGCTCCTAGACCACGCAAGCTCTTGGACTGGGCAGGTTTCTGGACCAAGCAAGCTCTTGGACAAGGCAAGCTCCTGGACCATGCAAGCTCCTGGACCAGTCAAGCTCCTGGACCACGCACGCTCGTGGACCAGGCATGCTATTGGACCGAGCAAGCTCTTGGACTGGGCAGGTTTCTGGACCAAGCAAGCTCTTGGACAAGGCAAGCTCCTGGAACAGGCAAGCTCCTGGACCAGGCAAGATCCTGGACCAGGCACGCTCATGGACCATGCATGCTCTTGGACCAGGCAAGCTCTTGGACCAGGAAGGCTCGTGGACCAATCAAGCTCCTGGACCAGGCAAGCTCCTTGACCAGGCAAGCTCCTGGACCAGGCAAGCTCTTAGACGAGGCACGCTCGTGGACCATGCACGCTCCTGGACCAGGCAAGCTCTTGGACCAGGCAGGCTCGTGGACAAGGCAAGCTCCTGGACCACGCAAGCTCCTGGACCAGGCAAGCTCCAGGACCAGGCAAGCTCTTGGACCAGGCTCGCTCATGGACCAGGCACACTACTGGACCAGGCACGCTCTTGGACCAGGCAAGCTCGTGGATCAGGCACGCTCCTGGACCAGGCAAGCTCCTAGACCAAGCAAGCTCCTGGACCAGGCAACCTCTTGGACCAGGAAAATTCCTGGACCAGGCAAGCTCCTGGACGAGGCAAGCTAACGGACCAAGAAAGCTCCTGGAGAAGGCAAGCTACTAGACCAGGCACGCTCCTGGAACAGGCGAGCTCCTATACCAGGCAAGCTTCTGGACCAGGATAGCTCCTGGACCAGGCAAGCTCCTCGACTAGGCACGCTCCTGGACCATGCAAGCTCCTAGACCAGGCAAGCTCCTGGACCAGGCAAGCTTCTGGACCAGGCAAACTCGTAGACCAGGCACGCTCCTGGACCAGGCAAGCTCCTGGCCAAGGCAACCTCCTTGACCAGGCAAGCTCCTGGACCAGGCAAGCTCCTAGACCAGGCAAGCTCCTGGACCACGCAAGCTCTTGGACAAGGCAAGCTCTTGGACCAGGCAAGCTCCTGGACCAGGCAAGCTCCTAGACAACGCAAGCTCCGGGACCAGGCAAGCTCCGGGACCAGGCAAGCTCCTGGACCAGGCACGCTTATGGACCAGGCAAGCTCCTAGACCACACAAGCTCTTGGACTAGGCACAGTCCTGGACCAGGCAAGCTCTTGGACCAGGCAGGCTCTGGACCAAGCAAGCTCCTGGACCAAACAAGCTCCTGGACCAGGCAAGCTCGTGAACTAGGCATGCTTTTGTACCCGGCAAGCTCCTGGACCAAGCTCGCTCGTGGACTAGGCACGCTCCAGGACCACGTACGCTCCTGGATCAGGCAAGCTCGTGGACCAGGTACGCTCCTGGACCAGGCAAGCTCCTAGACCAGGCAAGGTCCTGGACCACGCAAGCTCGTGGACCAGGCACGCTCTTCGACCAGGCAAGCTCCTGGACCAGGCAAGCTCGTGGACCACGCAAGCTCTTGGACCAGGCACGCTATTGGACCAGGCAAGCTCTTGGATCAGGCAGGCTTCAGGACCAAGCTAGCTCCTCGACAAGGCAAGCTCGTGGACCAGGCAAGCTTCTAGACCAGGAAAGCTCTTGGACCAGGCAAGCTCTTGGACCAGGCATGCTCCTAGACCAGGCAAGCTCTTGGAACATGCAAGCTCCTGGACCAGGCAAGCTCCTGGACCAGGCTAGCTCTTGGACCAGGAAAGCTCCTGGACCAAGTAAGCTCCTGGACCAGGCAAGCTAATGGACCAAGAAAGCTCCTGGACAAGGCAAGCTCCAGGAGCAGACACCCTCCTGGAACACGCAAGCTCTAGGACAAGGCACGCTCCTGGACCAGGCAAGCTCCTGGACCAGGCAAGCTCCTGGACCAAGCAAACTCGTGGACCAGGCACGCACATGGACGAGGCAAGCTCCTGGACTAGGCGAGCTCCTAGACCACGCAAGCTCTTGGACGAGGCAAGCACTTGGACCAGGCAAGCTCCTGGACCAGGCCAGCTCCTTGACCAGGCAAGCTCCTGGACCAGGCAAGCTCCTGGACAAGGCAAGCTCCTTGAACAGGCAAGCTCGTGGACCAGGCACGCTCCTGGACTAAACAAGCTCCTAGACCAGGCAAGCTCTTGGACTAGGCACGCTCCTGAACCAGGCAAGCTCTTGGACCACGCAAGCTTCTGGAACAAGCAAGCTCCTGGACGAGGCACACTCTTGGACCAGGCAAGCTCCTAGACGAGGCAAGCTCTTGGACCAGGCAAGGTGTTGGACCAGGCAAGCTCCTGGACAAGGCAAGCTCTTGGACCAGGCACGCTTCTGGAACAGGCAAGCTACTGGACTAGCCAGGCTCCTAGATCAAGCAAGCTCCTGGACCAGGCAAGCTCGTGGACCAGGCAAGCTCTTGGACCAGGCAAGCTCCTGGACCAGGCCAGCTCTTGGACGAGGCAAGCTCCTTGACCAGGCAAGCTCTTGGACCAGGCAAGTTCTTGGACCAGGCACACTCCTGGACCAGGAACACTCCTGGACCAAGCAAGCTCATGGACCAGGCAAGCTCCTTCACCAGGCAAGCTTGTGGACTAGGCAAGCTTCTGGACTAGGCAAGCTCGTCGACCAGGCACGCTCCTGGACCAGGCAAGCTCCTGGACTAGGCAAGCTCCTCTACCAGGCAAGATCCTGGACCAGGCACGCTCCTATACCAGGCACGCTCATGGACCAGGCAAGCTCCTGGACCAAGCAAGCTCCTGGACCAGGCAAACTCCTTGACCAGGGAAGCTCCCAGACCATGCAAGCTCCAATACAAGGCAAGCTCCTGGACCAGGCAAGCTCCTCGACCAGGCAAGCTCTTGGACCAGTCAAGCTCCTGGACCAGGCAAGCTCCTGGACTAGGCAAGCTCCTGGACCAAGCACGCTCCCGGACCGGGCACGCTCCTAGACCAAGCAAGCTCCTGGACCCGACAAGCACCTGGACCAGGCAAGCTTGTGGACCAGGCAAGCACCTGGACTAGGCAAGCTCGTGGACCAGGCAAGCTCGTGGACCAGACAAGCTCTTGGACCAGGCATGCTCTTGGACTTGGCAAGCTCTTTGACCAGGCAAGCTCCTGGACCAGGCAAGCTCTTGGACCAGGCAAGCTCCTAGACTAGGCAAGCTCCTAAACCAGGCAAGCTCTTGGACCATGCAAGCTCCTGGACCAGGCAAGCTCCTGGACCACGCATGCTCCTGGACCAGGCATGCTCCTGGACAAGGCATGCTCCTGGACCAGGCATGCTCCTGGACCAGGCAAGCTCGTGGACCATGCAAGCTCTTGGACTGGGCAAGCTCCTGGACCAGGCAAGCTTCTGGCCCAAGCGAGCTCTTGGACCAGGCACGCTTGTGGACCAGGCAAACTCTTGGACCAGGCAAGCTCCTGGACCAGGCAAGCTCCTGGAATATGCAAGCTCCTGGACCAGGCAAGCTCCTGGACATCGCAAGCTCTTGAACTAGGAATGCTGATGGACCAGGAAAGCTCCTAGACCAAGCAAGCTCCTCGACCCTTCAAGCTCGTGGACCAGGCACGCTCCTGGAACAGGCAAGCTCCTGGACCAGGCAAGCTCGTGGACCAGAGCTCCTGGACCAGGCACGCTCTTGGACAAGGCACGCTCCTAGACCAGGCAAGCTCCTGGACCAGGCAAGCTCCTGGACCAGGCACGCTCGTGGACCATGCACGCTATTGGACCAGGCGAGCTCTTGGACCACGAAGGCTCGTGGACCAGGCAAGCTCCTGGACCAGGCAAGCTCCTAGACCAGGCAAGCTCTTGGACCAGGAAGTCTCGTGGACCAGGCAAGCTCCTGGATCAGGCAAGCTCCTGGACCAGGCAAGCTCCTGGACCAGGCAAGCTCCTGGACCAGGCAAGCTTCTGGACCACGAAAGCTCCTGGACCACGCAAGCTCTTGGACCAGGCACGCTCCTGGACCACGCAAGCTCTTGGACCGGGCAGGCTTCTGGACCAAGCAAGCTTTTGGACCAGGCAAGCTCCTGGACCTGGCAAGCTCCTGGACCACGCAAGCTGCTCGAACAGGCACGCTCGTGGACCATGCACGCTCTTGGACCAGGCAAGCCCTTGGACCAGGCAGGCTCGTGGACCAGGCAAGCTCCTGGACCAGGCAAGCTTCCGGACCAGGCAAGCTCCTGGACCAGGCAAGCTCCTGGACCAGGATAGCTCCTGGACCAGGCAAGCTCCTGGACCATGCAAGCTCCTGGACCATGCAAGCTCCTAGACCAGGCAAGCTCCTGGACCAGGCAAGCTTCTGGACTAGGCAAACTCGTGGATCTGGCACGCTCCTGGACCAGGCAAGCTCCTGGACCAGGCAAGCTCCTAGACCAGGCAAGCTCATGGACCAGGCAAGCTCCTGGACCACGCAAGCTCTTGGACCAGGCAAGCTTCTAGACCAGGCAAACTCGAGGACCAAGCACGCTCCTGGACCAAGCAAGCTCCTGGACCAGGCAAGCTCCTATACAAGACAAGCTCATGGACCAGGCAAGCTCTTGGACCACGCAAGCTCTTGGACCAGGCAAGCTCTTGGACTAGGCAAGCTCCTGGACCAGGCAAGCTTCTGGACCACGAAAGCTCCTGGACCACGCAAGCTCTTGGACCAGGCACGCTCCTGGACCACGCAAGCTCTTGGACCGGGCAGGCTTCTGGACCAAGCAAGCTTTTGGACCAGGCAAGCTCCTGGACCAGGCAAGCTCCTGGACCACGCAAGCTGCTCGAACAGGCACGCTCGTGGACCATGCACGCTCTTGGACCAGGCAAGCTCTTCGACCAGGCAAGCTCCTGGACCAGCCAAGCTTACGGACCAGGCAAGCTCCTGGACCAGGCAAGCTCCTGGACCAGGATAGCTCCTGGACCAGGCAAGCTCCTAGACCAGGCAAGCTCCTGGACCATGCAAGCTCCTAGACCAGGCAAGCTCCTGGACCAGGCAAGCTTCTGGACCAGGCAAGCTCGTGGACCACGCAAGCTCTTGGACCAGGCAAGCTCTTGGACCAGGCAAGCTCCTAGACCAGGCAAGCTCCTATACCAGGCAAGCTCCTGGACCAGGCAAACTCTTGGACAAGGCAAGCTCCTTGAACAGGCAAGCTCGTGGACCACGCACGCTCCTGGACCAGGCAAGCTCCTAGACCAGGCAAGCTCTTGGACTAGGCAAGCTCCTAAACCAGGCAAGCTCTTGGACCAGGCAAGCTTATGGAACAAGCAAGCTCCTGGACCAGGCACACTCCTGGACCAGGCACGCTCCTAGACCAGGCAAGCTCCTGGACCAGGCAAGCTCATGAACAAGGCAAGCTCCTGGAACAGGCAAGCTCCTGGACCAAGCAAGCTCCTGGACCAAGATAGCTCCTGGACCAGGCAAGCTCCTGGACCAGGCACGCTCCTGGACCATGCAAGCTCCTAGACCAGGCAAGCTCCTGGACCAGGCAAGCTTCTGGACCAGGCAAACTAGTGGACCAGACATGCTTCTGGACCAAGGAAGCTCTTGGACCAGGCAAGCTCCTAGACCAAGCAAGCTCCTGGACCAGGCAAGCTCCTGGACCACGCAAGCTCTTGGACCAGGCAAGCTCTTGGACGAGGCAAGCTCCTGGACCACGCAAGCTCCTGGACCAGGCAAGGTCCTAGACCATGCAAGCTCCTGGACTACGCAAGCTCTTCGACCAGGCACGCTCCTGGACCAGGCAAGCTCGTGGACGAGGCAGGCTTCTGGACCAAGCAAGCTCTTGGACCACGCAAGGTCCTAGACCAGGCAAGCTCCTGGACCAGGCAAGCTCAAAGACCAGACAAGCTCAAAGACCAGGCAAGCTCTCGGACCAGGCAGGCTCGTGCACCAGGCAAGCTCCTGGACCAGGCAAGCTCCTGGACCAGGCAAGCTCCTGGACCAAGCAAGCTGTTGGACCATGAAAGCTCCTGGACCAGGCAGGCTCCTGGACCAGGCAAGCTTACGGACCAAGAAAGCTCCTGAACAAGGCAAGCTCCTTGACCAGGCATGCTCGTGTTACAGGCAAGCTCCTAGACCAGGCAAGCTCCTGGACTAGGCAAGCTTCTGGACCAGGATAGCTCCTGGACCAGGCAAGCTCCAGGACTAGGCACGCTCCTAGACCATGCAAGCTCCTAGACCAGGCAAGCTCTTGGACCAGGCAAGCTTCTAGACCAGGCAAACTCGAGGACCAAGCACGCTCCTGGACCAAGCAAGCTCCTGGACCATGCAAGCTCCTATACCAGACAAGCTCGTGGACCAGGCAAGCTCTTGGACCACGCAAGCTCTAGGACCAGGCAAGCTCTTGGACTAGGCAAGCTCCTGGACCAGGCAAGCTTCTGGACCACGAAAGCTCCTGGACCACGCAAGCTCTTGGACCAGGCACGCTCCTGGACCACGCAAGCTCTTGGACCGGGCAGGCTTCTGGACCAAGCAAGCTTTTGGACCAGGCAAGCTCCTGGACCAGGCAGGCTCGTGGACCATGCACGCTCTTGGACCAGGCAAGCCCTTGGACCAGGCAGGCTCGTGGACCAGGCAAGCTCCTGGACCAGGCAAGCTTCCGGACCAGGCAAGCTCCTGGACAAGGCAAGCTCCTGGACCAGGATAGCTCCTGGACCAGGCAAGCTCCTGGACCATGCAAGCTCCTAGACCAGGCAAGCTCCTGGACCAGGCAAGCTTCTGGACCAGGCAAACTCGTGGATCTGGCACGCTCCTGGACCAGGCAAGCTCCTGGACCAGGCAAGCTCCTAGACCAGGCAAGCTCATGGACCAGGCAAGCTCCTGGACCACGCAAGCTCTTGGACCAAGCAAGCTTCTAGACCAGGCAAACTCGAGGACCAAGCACGCTCCTGGACCAAGCAAGCTCCTGGACCAGGCAAGCTCCTATACCAGACAAGCTCATGGACCAGGCAAGCTCTTGGACCACGCAAGCTCTTGGACCAGGCAAGCTCTTGGACTAGGCAAGCTTCTGGACCACGAAAGCTCCTGGACCACGCAAGCTCTTGGACTAGGCACGCTCCTGGACCACGCAAGCTCTTGGACCGGGCAGGCTTCTGGACCAAGCAAGCTTTTGGACCAGGCAAGCTCCTGGACCAGGCAAGCTCCTGGACCACGCAAGCTGCTCAAACAGGCACGCTCGTGGACCATGCACGCTCTTGGACCAGGCAAGCTCTTCGACCAGGCAAGCTCCTGGACCAGCCAAGCTTCCGGACCAGGCAAGCTCCTGGACCAGGCAAGCTCCTGGACCAGGATAGCTCCTGGACCAGGCAAGCTCCTGGACCAGGCAAGCTCCTGGACCATGCAAGCTCCTAGACCAGGCAAGCTCCTGGACCAGGCAAGCTTCTGGACCAGGCAAGCTCTTGGACCAGGCAAGCTCTTGGACCAGGCAAGCTCCTAGACCAGGCAAGCTCCTATACCAGGCAAGCTCCTGGACAAGGCAAACTCTTGGACAAGGCAAGCTCCTTGAACAGGCAAGCTCGTGGACCAGGCACGCTCCTGGACCAGGCAAGCTCCTAGACCAGGCAAGCTCTTGGACTAGGCAAGCTCCTAAACCAGGCAAGCTCTTGGACCAGGCAAGCTTATGGATCAAGCAAGCTCCTGGACCAGGCACACTCCTGGACCAGGCACGCTCCTAGACCAGGCAAGCTCCTGGACCAGGCAAGCTCATGAACAAGGCAAGCTCCTGGAACAGGCAAGCTCTTGGACCAAGCACGCTCCTGGACCAGGCAAGCTCCTAGACCGGGCAAGCTTTTGGACTGGGCACGCTCCTGAACCAGGCAAGCTCTTGGACCAGGCAAGCTTCTAGACCAAGCAAGCTCCTGGACCAGGCGCAAACCTGGACCAGGCACGCTCCTGGACAAGGCAAGCTCCTGGACCAGTCAAGCTCCTGAACAAGGCAAGCTCCTGGACCAGGCACGCTCCTGGACCAGGCACGCTCTTGGACCAGGCAAGCTCCTGGACAAGGCAAGCTCCTCGACCAGGCAAGCTCTTGGACCAGGCAAGCTCCTGGACGAGGCATGCTCCTGGACCAGGCAAGCTCCTGGACCAGGCAAGCTCCTGGACGAGGCATGCTGGACCAGGCAAGCTCCTGGACCAGGCAAGCTCTTGGACCAGGCAAGCTCCTGGACTAGGCACGCTCGTGGACCAGGCAAGCTCTTGGACCAGGCAAGCTCCTAGACCAGGCAAGCTCCTGGAACATGCAAGCTCCTGGACCAGGCAAGCTCCTGGACCAGGCAAGCTCTTGAACCAGCAATGCTCCTGGACCAGGAAAGCTCCTAGACCAAGCAAGCTCCTCGACCTTGCAAGCTCCTGTACAAGGCACGCTCCTGGAACAGGCAAGCTCCTAGACCAGGCAAGCTCGTGGACCAGGCACAAACCTGGACCAGGCAAGCTCCTGGACGAGGCACGCTCCTGGACCAGGCACGCTCTTAGACCAGGCAAGCTCCTGGACGAGGAAAGCTCCTTGACCAGGCAAGCTCTTGGACCAGGCAAGCTCCTGGACGAGGCATGCTCCTGGACCAGGCAAGCTCCTGGACCAGGCAAGCTCCTGGACGAGGCATGCTCCTGGACCAGGCAAGCTCCTGGACCAGGCAAGCTCTTGGACCAAGTAAGCTCTTGGACCAGGCACGCTCGTGGACCAAGCAAGATCTTGGACCTGGCAAGCTCTAGGACCAGGCAAGCTCCTCGACCAGGCAAGCTCTTGGACCAGGATAGCTCCTGGACCAGGCAAGCTCCTGGACCAGGCACGCTCCTGGACCATGCAAGCTCCTAGACCAGGCAAGCTCCTGGACCAGGCAAGCTCCTGGACTAGGCAAGCTTCTGGACCATGCAAACTCGTGGACCAGGCACGCTCCTGGTAGAGGCAAGCTCCTGGACCAGGCAAGCTCATAAACCAGGCAAGCTCCTGGACCAGGCAAGCTCCTTGACCAGGCAAGCTCCTGGACCAGGCAAGTTCCTGGACCAAGCACGCTCGTGGACCATGCACGCTGTTGGACCAGGCAAGCTCTTGGACCAGGCACGCTCCTGGAACAGGCAAGCTCGTGGACCAGGCAAGCTCTTAGACCAGGCAAGCTCTTGGACCAGGATAGCTCCTGGACTAGGAAAGCTCCTAGACCAGGCACGTTCCTGGACCATGCAAGCTCCTAGACCAGGCAAGCTCCTGGACCACGCAAGTTCCTTGACCAGGCAAGCTCCTGGACCAGGCAAGTTCCTGGACCAGGCACGCTCGTGGACCATGCACGCTCTTGGACTAGGCAAGCTCTTGGACCAGGCACGCTCCTGGAACAGGCAAGCTCGTGGACCAGGCAAGCTCTTGGACCAGGCAAGCTCTTGGACCAGGATAGCTCCTGAACCAAGCAAGCTCCTAGACGAGGCACGCTCCTGGACCATGCAAGCTCCTAGACCAGGCAAGCTCCTGGACCAGGCAAGCTTCTGGACCAGGCAAACTCGTGGACCAGGCACGCTCCTGGACGAGGCAAGCTCTTGGACCAGGCAAGCTCTTGGACCACGCAAGCTTTTGGACCAGGCAAGCTCCTGGACCACGCAAGCTCTTGGACCAGGCAAGCTCTAGGACCAGGCAAGCTCGTGGACAAGGCAAGCTCCTGGACCAGGCAAGCTCACGGACCAAGAAAGCTCCTGGACAAGGAAAGCTCCTGGACCAGGCAAGCTCCTGGACCAGGCAAGCTCCCTGACCAGGCAAGCTCCTAGACCAGGATAGCTCCTGGACCACGCAAGCTCCTGGACCAGGCAAGCTCCTGGAACAGGCAAGCTCCTGGACCAAGCAAGCTCCTGGACCAAGATAGCTCCTGGACCAGGCAAGCTCCTGGACCAGGCACGCTCCTGGACCATGCAAGCTCCTAGACCAGGCAAGCTCCTGGACCAGGCAAGCTTCTGGACCAGGCAAACTAGTGGACCAGACATGCTTTTGGACCAAGGAAGCTCTTGGACCAGGCAAGCTCCTAGACCAGGCAAGCTCGTGGACCAGGCAAGCTCCTGGACCACGCAAGCTCTTGGACCAGGCAAGCTCTTGGACGAGGCAAGCTCCTGGACCAGGCAAGCTCCTGGACCAGGCAAGGTCCTGGACCATGCAAGCTCCTGGACTACGCAAGCTCTTCGACCAGGCACGCTCCTGGACCAGGCAAGCTCGTGGACGAGGCAGGCTTCTGGACCAAGCAAGCTCTTGGACCACGCAAGGTCCTAGACCAGGCAAGCTCCTGGACTAGGCAAGCTCAAAGACCAGACAAGCTCAAAGACCAGGCAAGCTCTCGGACCAGGCAGGCTCGTGGACCAGGCAAGCTCCTGGACCAGGCAAGCTCCTGGACCAGGCAAGCTCCTGGACCAGGCAGGCTGTTGGACCATGAAAGCTCCTGGACCAGGCAGGCTCCTGGACCAGGCAAGATAACGGACCAAGAAAGCTCCTGAACAAGGCAAGCTCCTGGACAAGGCATGCTCGTGGAACAGGCAAGCTCCTAGACCAGGCAAGCTCCTGGACCAGGCAAGCTTCTGGACCAGGATAGCTCCTGGACGAGGCAAGCTCCAGGACTAGGAACGCTCCTGGACCATGCAAGCTCCTAGACCAGGCAAGCTCTTGGACCAGGCAAGCTTCTAGACCAGGCAAGCTCTTGGACCATGCAAGCTCATGGACCAGGCAAGCTCTTGGACCACGCAAGCTCTTGGACCAGGCAAGCTCTTGGACTAGGCAAGCTCCTGGACCAGGCAAGCTTCTGGACCACGAAAGCTCCTGGACCACGCAAGCTCTTGGACCAGGCACGCTCCTGGACCACGCAAGCTCTTGGACCGGGCAGGCTTCTGGACCAAGCAAGCTTTTGGACCAGGCAAGCTCCTGGACCAGGCAAGCACCTGGACCACGCAAGCTGCTCGAACAGGCATGCTCGTGGACCATGCACGCTCTTGGACCAGGCAAGCCCTTGGACCAGGCAGGCTCGTGGACCAGGCAAGCTCCTGGACCAGGCAAGCTTCCGGACCAGGGAAGCTCCTGGACCAGGCAAGCTCCTGGACCAGGATAGCTCCTGGACCAGGCAAGCTCCTGGACCATGCAAGCTCCTGGACCATGCAAGCTCCTAGACCAGGCAAGCTCCTGGACCAGGCAAGCTTCTGGACCAGGCAAACTCGTGGATCTGGCACGCTCCTAGACCAGGCAAGCTCCTGGACCAGGCAAGCTCCTAGACCAGGCAAGCTCATGGACCAGGCAAGCTCCTGGACCACGCAAGCTCTTGGACCAGGCAAGCTTCTAGACCAGGCAAACTCGAGAACCAAGCACGCTCCTGGACCAAGCAAGCTCCTGGACCAGGCAAGCTCCTATACCAGACAAGCTCGTGGACCAGGCAAGCTCTTGGACCACGCAAGCTCTTGGACCAGGCAAGCTCTTGGACTAGGCAAGCTCCTGGACCAGGCAAGCTTCTGGACCACGAAAGCTCCTGGACCACGCAAGCTCTTGGACCAGGCACGCTCCTGGACCACGCAAGCTCTTGGACCGGGCCGGCTTCTGGACCAAGCAAGCATTTGGACCAGGCAAGCTCCTGGACCACGCAAGCTGCTCGAACAGGCACGCTCGTGGACCATGCACGCTCTTGGACCAGGCAAGCTCTTGGACCAGGCAAGCTCCTGGACCAGGCAAGCTTCCGGACCAGGCAAGCTCCTGGACCAGGCAAGCTCCTGGACCAGGATAGCTCCTGGACCAAGCAAGCTCCTGGACCAGGCAAGCTCCTGGACCATGCAAGCTCCTAGACCAGGCAAGCTCCTGGACCAGGCAAGCTTCTGGACCAGGCAAACTCGTGGATCTGGCACGCTCCTGGACCAGGCAAGCTCCTGGACCAGGCAAGCTCCTAGACCAGGCAAACTCATGGACCAGGCAAGCTCCTGGACCACGCAAGCTCTTGGACCAGGCAAGCTCTTGGACCAGGCAAGCTCCTAGACCAGGCAAGCTCATGGACCAGGCAAGCTCTTGGACCACGCAAGCTCTTGGACCAGGCACGCTCGTGGACCATGCAAGCTCTTGGACCAGGCAGGCTTCTGGACCAAGCAAGCTATTGGACCACGCAAGCTCCTGGACCAGGCAAGCTCCTGGACTAGGCAAGCTTTTGGACCCGGCAAACTCGTGGACCAGGCACGCTCCTGGACCAGGCAAGCTCCTGGACCAGGCAAGCTCCTAGACTAGGCAAGTTCCTTGACCAGGCAAGCTCCTGGACCAGGCAAGTTCCTGGACCAGGCACGCTCGTGGACCAGGTAAGCTCTTGGACCAGGCAAGCTCTTGGACCAGGCAAGCTCTTGGACCAGGCAAGCTCTTGGACCAGGCACGCTCGTGGAACAGGCAAGCTCCTGGACCAGGCAGCTCTTGAACCAGGCAAGCTCTTTGACCAGGATAGCTCATGGACCAGGCAAGCTCCTAGATTAGGCACGCTCCTGGACCATGCAAGCTCCTAGACCAGGCACGCTCCTGGACCATGCAAGCTCCTAGACCAGGCAAGCTCCTGGACCAGGCATGCCGCTGGACCAGGCAATCTCGTGGACCAGGCACGCTCCTGGACCTGGCAAGCTCCTGGAGCAGGCAAGCTCTTGGACCAGGCAAGCTCCTGGACCAGGCAAGCTCCTGGACCACGCAAGCTCTTGGACCAAGCAAGCTCTTGGACCAGGCAAGCTCCTAGACCAGGCAAGCTCACGGACCAAGAAAGCTCCTGGACAAGGCAAGCTCCTGGACCAGGCAAGCTCCTAGACTAGGATAGCTCCTGGACCAGGCAAGCTTTTGGACCACGCACGCTCCTGGACCATGCAAGCTCCTGGACCAGACAAGCTTCTGGACCAGGCAAACTCATGGACCAGACATGCTTCTAGACCAAGGAAGCTCTTGGACCAGGCAAGCTCTTGGACCAGGCAAGCTCCTGGACCACGCAAGCTCTTGGACCAGGCAAGCTCTTGGACGAGGCAAGCTCCTGGACCAGGCAAGCTCCTGGACCAGGCAAGGTCCTGGACCATGCAAGCTCCTGGACTACGCAAGCTTTTCGACCAGGCACGCTCCTGGACCAGGCAAGCTCATGGACGAGGCAGGCTTCTGGACCAAGCAAGCTCTTGGACCACGCAAGGTCCTAGACCAGGCAAGCTCCTGGACCAGGCAAGCTCAAAGACCAGACAAGCTCAAAGACCAGGCAAGCTCTGAGACCAGGCAGGCTCGTGGACCAGGCAAGCCCCTGGACCAGGCAAGCTCTTGGACCAGGCAAGCTGTTGGACCAGGCAAGCTCTTGGACCATGAAAGCTCCTGGACCAGGCAAGTTCCGGGACCAGGCAAGCTAACGGACCAAGAAAGCTCCTGAACAAGGCAAGCTCCTGGACCAGGCATGCTCGTGGAACAGGCAAGCTCCTAGACCAGGCAAGCTCCTGGACCAGGATAGCTCCTGGATCAGGCAAGCTCCTGGACTAGGCACGCTCCTGGACCATGCAAGCTCCTAGACCAGGCAAAATCTTGGACCACGCAAGCTTCTAGACCAGGCAAACTTGTGGACCAAGCACGCTCCTGGACCAAGCAAGCTCCTGGACCAGGCAAGCTCCTAGACCAGGCAAGCTCGTGGACCAGGCAAGCTCTTGGACCAGGCAAGCTCTTGGACCAGGCAAGCTCTTTGACCAGGCAAGCTCTTGGACCAGGCAAGCTCCTAGACCACGCAAGCTCCTGGACCAGGCAAGCTTCTGGACCACGAAAGCTCCTGGACCACGCAAGCTCTTGGACCAGGCACGCTCCTGGACCACGCAAGCTCTTGGACCGGGCAGGCTTCTGGACCAAGCTAGCTTTTGGACTAGGCAAGCTCCTGGACCACGCAAGCTCCTGGACCACGCAAGCTCCTGGACCAGGCACGCTCGTGGACCATCCACGCTCTTGGACCAGGCACGCTCCTGGACCATGCAAGCTCCTAGACCAGGCAAGCTTCTGGACCAGGCAAACTCGTGGACCAGGCACGCTCTAGGACCAGGCAAGCTCCTGGACCACGCAAGCTCCTAGACCAGGCAAGCTCCTGGACAACCCAAACTCTTGGACCAGGCAAGTTCCTAGACCAGGCAAGCTCCTAGACCAGGATTGCTCTTGGACCAGGCAAGCTCCTGGACCACGCAAGCAATTGGACAAGGCAAGCTCTTGGACCAGGCAAGCTCCTGGATCACGCAAGCTCCTGGACCAGGCAAGCTCATGGACCAAGAAAGCTCCTAAACAAGGCAAGCTCCTGGACCAGGCACGCTCGTGGAAAAGGCAAGCTCCTGGACAAGGCACGCTCCTCGACCAGGCAAGCTCCTGGACCAGGCGAGCTCCTAGACTAGGCAAGCTCCTGGACCAGGCAAGCTCCTGGACCTCGCAAGCTCTTGGACTAGGAAAGCTCTTGTACGAGGCAAGCTCCAGGACCAGGCAAGCTCCTGGACCAGGCAAGCTCTTGGACCATGCAAGCTCCTGGACTACGCAAGCTCTCGGACCAGGCACGCTCCTGGACCAGGCAAGGTTCTGGACCAGGCAAACTCGTGGACCAGGCACGAACCTGGACCAGGCAAGCTCCTGGACCAGGCAAGCTCCTAGACCAGGCAAGCTCCTGGACCAGGCAAGCTCCTGGACCAGGCAAGCTCCTGGGCCAGGCAAGTTCACGGACCAGGCACGCTCGTGGACCATGCACGTTCTTGGACCAGGCAAGCTCTTGGACGAGGCACGCTCCTCGAACAAGCAAGCTCCTGGACCAGGCAAGCTCCTGGACCAGGCAAGCTCCTGGACCAGAATATCTCCTGGACCAGGCAAGCTCCTGGACCCGGCCCGCTCCTGGACCATGCAAGCTCCTAGACCAGGCAAACTCGTGGACCAGGCACGCTCCAGGACCAGGCAAGCTCCTGGACCACGCAAGCTCCTAGACCAGGCAAGCTAGTGGACCACCCATGCTCTTGGACCAGGCAAGTTCCTAGACCAGGCAAGCTCCTAGAACAGGCAAGCTCCTAGACCAGGATGGCTCTTGGACCAGGCAAGCTCCTGGACCACGCAAGCTCTTGCACCAGGCAAGCTCTTGGACCAGGCAAGCTCCTGGACCACGCAAGCTCTTGGACTAGGCAAGCTCACGGACCAAGAAAGCTCCTAAACAAGGCAAGCTCCTGGACCAGGCACGCTCGTGGAAAAGGCAAGCTCCTGGACCAGGCACGCTCCTCGACCAGGCAAGCTCCTGGACCAGGCAAGCTCCTAGACTAGGCAAGCTCCTGGACCAGGCAAGCTCCTGGACCTCGCAAGCTCTTGGACCAGGAAAGCTCTTAGACCAGGCAAGCTCCTGGACCAGGCAAGCTCTTGGACCATGCAAGCTCCTGGACTACGCAAGCTCTCGGACCAGGTACGCTCCTGGACCAGGCAAGCTCTTGGACCAGGCAAGGTCCTAGACCAGGCAAGCTATTGGACTGGGCAAGCTCCAAGACCAGGCACGCTCGTGGACCATGTGTTGTTCAGGATCCGTCACTTTGAGAGGTTACGACGAACTCATTACTCAACTAAACGCAAATCCGCTCGGCAGGAAGTTGCGCCTTAGGCTTAGCTACCATCTCCAAGTTGAATCAGTCGTTGAGATGGTCTATAGAGTGAGAACTAAGTAAAAACGTCCAGCAGCCGCATGACTAGAATGGTGGAGGAAGTAGAAACATTAGGGCATGGAAAGTTGGAGTTGGGGACCTCCAAGAAAACCATGAGAGGGAAGGGGTTCTCCAAGAGCTAAGGAAGGATGGTAAGAACCTTCCTAGCAGCAAGGATGCAACCCTCATCATGAGGTCCTTGAGGTGTCACATGCAAAATCCAATCTAGTTGGATTTTGCCTAGGTGTTGCAACATTTGCAACCCATGCTAGAAACTTCTAGCCACCCCAATCCAAAAGTCAAAGTTGGCTTCCTAACCACCCAACCAAAGATCCCTTTATAGTCATGTCCCAAATAATCACCCAAATTAGATATAACCCCAAAAGGTAATAAGAAATCCAAATCTTGGAAATCTTGTAACTTGGGCGATCTTGGTCGGAATAAGGCGATCTTGGTATCGTTGGAAAGCTCTGGATTTCTCCTGCATGATCAAGCAGTTAGACTTGGAGAAAAACACAGAGATGATAATATCCAACAGCCATGCACAATGACATACGCTCATGCAAATCATGCAAGCAGAAATAGCACGAGCACTCGGCAGGACGTTAGGATGACATGCACTCAGAATGACGTGCATCCAACACCATGCACGCTCCTGAACCAGGCAAGCTCTTGGACCAGGCAGGCTCGTGGACCAGGCAAGCTCCTGGACCAGGCAAGCTCCTGGACTAGGCAAGCTCCTTGACCAGGCAAGCTCCTGGACCAGGCAAGCTCCTGGACCAGGCACGCTCGTGGACCATGCACGCTCCTGGATCAGGCAAGCTCTTGGACTAGGCAGGCTCGTGGACCAGGCAAGCTCCTGGACCACACAAGTTCCTTGACCAGGCAAGCTCCTGGACCAGGCAAGCTCGTGGACCAGGCTCGCTCGTAGACCAGGCACGCTCCTGGACCAGGCACGCTCTTGGACCAGGCAAGCTCGTGGATCAGGCACGCTCCTGGACCAGGCAAGCTCGTGGACCAGGCAAGCTCTTGGACGAGGCAAGCTCTTGGACGAGGCAAGCTCCTGGACCAGGCAAGCTCCTGGACCAGGCAAGCTCCTGGACCAGGCAAGCTCTTGGACCATTGTTCCTGAGTTTTTGCACACGCTAGGCCCTTGTTCTTGCAATTTTGCACACGCTAGGCCCTTGTTCTTGCAATTTTGCACACGCTAGGCCCTTGTTCTTGCAATTTTGCACACGCTAGGCCCTTGTTCTTGCAATTTTGCACACGCTAGACCCTTGTTCTTGCAATTTTGCACACGCTAGGCCCTTATTCTTGCAATTTTGCACGCGCTAGGCCCTTGTTCTTGCAATTTTGCACACGCTAGGCCCTTGTTCTTGCAATTTTGCACACGCTAGGCCCTTGTTCTTGCTATTTTGCACACGCTAGACCCTTGTTCTTGCAATTTTGCACACGCTAGACCCTTGTTCTTGCAATTTTGCACACGCTAGGCCCATGTTCTTGCAATTTTGCACGCGCTAGGCCCTTGTTCTTGCAATTTTGCACACGCTAGGCCCTTGTTCTTGCTATTTTGCACACGCTAGACCCTTGTTCTTGCAATTTTGCACACGCTCGGCCCTTGTTCTTGCTATTTTGCACACGCTAGACCCTTCTTCTTGCAATTTTGCACACGCTAGGCCCTTGTTCTTGCAATTTTGCATACGCTAGGCCCTTGTTCTTGCTATTTTGCACACGCTAGACCCTTGTTCTTGCTATTTTACACACGCTAGACCCTTGTTCTTGCAATTTTGCACACGCTATGCCCTTGTTCTTGCTATTTTGCACACGCTAGGCCCTTGTTCTTGCAATTTTGCCCACGCTAGGCCCTTGTTCTTGCTATTTTGCACATGCTAGACCCTTGTTCTTGCAATTTTGCACACGCTCGGCCCTTGTTCTTGCTATTTTGCACACGCTAGACCCTTCTTCTTGCAATTTTGCAAACGCTAGGCCCTTGTTCTTGCAATTTTGCATACGCTAGGCCCTTGTTCTTGCATTTTTGCACACGCTAGGCCCTTGTTCTTGCAATTTTGCACACGCTGGGCCCTTGTTCTTGCTATTTTGCACATGCTAGACCCTTGTTCTTGCAATTTTGCACACGCTAGACCATTGTTCTTGCTATTTTGCACACGCTAGACCCTTGTTCTTGCAATTTTGCACACGCTAGGCCCTTGTTCTTGCAATTTTGCACGCGCTAGGCCCTTGTTCTTGCAATTTTGCACACGTTAGGCCCTTGTTCTTGCAATTTTGCACACGCTAGGCCCTTGTTCTTGCTATTTTGCACACGCTAGACCCTTGTTCTTGCAATTTTGCACAGGCTAGACCCTTGTTCTTGCAATTCTGCACACGCTAGGCCCTTGTTCTTGCAATTTTGCACGCGCTAGGCCCTTGTTCTTGCAATTTTGCACACGCTAGGCCCTTGTTCTTGCTATTTTGCACACGCTAGACCTTTCTTCTTGCAATTTTGCACACGCTCGGCCCTTGTTCTTGCTATTTTGCACACGCTAGACCCTTCTTCTTGCAATTTTGCACACGCTAGGCCCTTGTTCTTGCAATTTTGCACACGCTAGGCCCTTGTTCTTGCTATTTTGCACACGCTAGACCCTTGTTCTTGCAATTTTGCACACGCTAGACCCTTGTTCTTGCAATTTTGCACACGCTAGGCCCTTGTTCTTGCAATTTTGCACGCGCTAGGCCCTTGTTCTTGCAATTTTGCACACGCTAGGCCCTTGTTCTTGCTATTTTGCACACGCTAGACCTTTCTTCTTGCAATTTTGCACACGCTCGGCCCTTGTTCTTGCTATTTTGCACACGCTAGACCCTTCTTCTTGCAATTTTGCACACGCTAGGCCCTTGTTCTTGCAATTTTGCATACGCTAGGCCCTTGTTCTTGCTATTTTGCACACGCTAGACCCTTGTTCTTGCTATTTTGCACACGCTAGACCCTTGTTCTTGCAATTTTGCACACGATAGGCCCTTGTTCTTGCAATTTTGCACACGCATGGCCCTTGTTCTTGCAATTTTGCACACGCTAGTCCCTTGTTCTTGAAATTTTGCACACGCTAGTCCCTTGTTCTTGAAATGGCCCTTGTTCTTGCAATTTTGCACACGCTAGTCCCTTGTTCTTGCAATTTTGCACACGCTAGGCCCTTGTTCTTGCAATTTTGCACACGCTGGGCCCTTGTTCTTGCTATTTTGCACACGCTAGACCCTTGTTCTTGCTATTTTGCACACGCTAGACCCTTGTTCTTGCTATTTTGCACACGCTAGACCCTTGTTCTTGCAATTTTGCACACGCTAGGCCCTTGTTCTTGCAATTTTGCACGCGCTAGGCCCTTGTTCTTGCAATTTTGCACACGCTAGGCCCTTGTTCTTGCAATTTTAAACACGCTAGGCCCTTGTTCTTGCTATTTTGCACACACTAGACCCTTGTTCTTGCAATTTTGCACACGCTATGCCCTTGTTCTTGCAATTTTGTTCACGCTAGGCCCTTGTTCTTGCAATTTTGCACACGCTAGTCCCTTGTTCTTGCAATTTTGCACACGCTAGGCCCTTGTTCTTGAAATGGCCCTTGTTCTTGCAATTTTGCACACGCTAGTCCCTTGTTCTTGCAATTTTGCACACGCTAGGCCCTTGTTCTTGCTATTTTGCACACGCTAGACCCTTGTTCTTGCTATTTTGCACACGCTAGACCCTTGTTCTTGCAATTTTGCACACGCTATGCCCTTGTTCTTGCAAATTTGCATACGCTAGGCCCTTGTTCTTGCATTTTTGCACACGCTAGGCCCTTGTTCTTGCAATTTTGCACACGCTGGGCCCTTGTTCTTGCTATTTTGCACATGCTAGACCCTTGTTCTTGCAATTTTGCACACGCTAGACCATTGTTCTTGCTATTTTGCACACGCTAGACCCTTGTTCTTGCAATTTTGCACACGCTAGGCCCTTGTTCTTGCAATTTTGCACGCGCTAGGCCCTTGTTCTTGCAATTTTGCACACGTTAGGCCCTTGTTCTTGCAATTTTGCACACGCTAGGCCCTTGTTCTTGCTATTTTGCACACGCTAGACCCTTGTTCTTGCAATTTTGCACACGCTAGACCCTTGTTCTTGCAATTCTGCACACGCTAGGCCCTTGTTCTTGCAATTTTGCACGCGCTAGGCCCTTGTTCTTGCAATTTTGCACACGCTAGGCCCTTGTTCTTGCTATTTTGCACACGCTAGACCTTTCTTCTTGCAATTTTGCACACGCTCGGCCCTTGTTCTTGCTATTTTGCACACGCTAGACCCTTCTTCTTGCAATTTTGCACACGCTAGGCCCTTGTTCTTGCAATTTTGCACACGCTAGGCCCTTGTTCTTGCTATTTTGCACACGCTAGACCCTTGTTCTTGCAATTTTGCACACGCTAGACCCTTGTTCTTGCAATTTTGCACACGCTAGGCCCTTGTTCTTGCAATTTTGCACGCGCTAGGCCCTTGTTCTTGCAATTTTGCACACGCTAGGCCCTTGTTCTTGCTATTTTGCACACGCTAGACCTTTCTTCTTGCAATTTTGCACACGCTCGGCCCTTGTTCTTGCTATTTTGCACACGCTAGACCCTTCTTCTTGCAATTTTGCACACGCTAGGCCCTTGTTCTTGCAATTTTGCATACGCTAGGCCCTTGTTCTTGCTATTTTGCACACGCTAGACCCTTGTTCTTGCTATTTTGCACACGCTAGACCCTTGTTCTTGCAATTTTGCACACGATAGGCCCTTGTTCTTGCAATTTTGCACACGCATGGCCCTTGTTCTTGCAATTTTGCACACGCTAGTCCCTTGTTCTTGAAATTTTGCACACGCTAGTCCCTTGTTCTTGAAATGGCCCTTGTTCTTGCAATTTTGCACACGCTAGTCCCTTGTTCTTGCAATTTTGCACACGCTAGGCCCTTGTTCTTGCAATTTTGCACACGCTGGGCCCTTGTTCTTGCTATTTTGCACACGCTAGACCCTTGTTCTTGCTATTTTGCACACGCTAGACCCTTGTTCTTGCTATTTTGCACACGCTAGACCCTTGTTCTTGCAATTTTGCACACGCTAGGCCCTTGTTCTTGCAATTTTGCACGCGCTAGGCCCTTGTTCTTGCAATTTTGCACACGCTAGGCCCTTGTTCTTGCAATTTTGAACACGCTAGGCCCTTGTTCTTGCTATTTTGCACACACTAGACCCTTGTTCTTGCAATTTTGCACACGCTATGCCCTTGTTCTTGCAATTTTGTACACGCTAGGCCCTTGTTCTTGCAATTTTGCACACGCTAGTCCCTTGTTCTTGCAATTTTGCACACGCTAGGCCCTTGTTCTTGAAATGGCCCTTGTTCTTGCAATTTTGCACACGCTAGTCCCTTGTTCTTGCAATTTTGCACACGCTAGGCCCTTGTTCTTGCTATTTTGCACACGCTAGACCCTTGTTCTTGCTATTTTGCACACGCTAGACCCTTGTTCTTGCAATTTTGCACACGCTATGCCCTTGTTCTTGCTATTTTGCACACGCTAGGCCCTTGTTCTTGCAATTTTGCACACGCTAGGCCCTTGTTCTTGCAATTTTGCACACGCTAGGCCCTTGTTCTTGCAATTTTGGACACGCTAGGCCCTTGTTCTTGCAATTTTGCACACGCTAGGCCCTTGTTCTTGCAATTTTGCACACGCTAGGCCCTTGTTCTTGCAATTTTGCACACGCTGGGCCCTTGTTCTTGCTATTTTGCACACGCTAGACCCTTGTTCTTGCAATTTTGCACACGCTAGACCCTTGTTCTTGCTATTTTGCACACGCTAGACCCTTGTTCTTGCAATTTTGCACACGCTAGGCCCTTGTTCTTGCAATTTTGCACGCGCTAGGCCCTTGTTCTCAATTTTGCACACGCTAGGCCCTTGTTCTTGCAATTTTGCACACGCTAGGCCCTTGTTCTTGCTATTTTGCACACGCTAGACCCTTGTTCTTGCAATTTTGCACACGCTATGCCCTTGTTCTTGCTTTTTTGCACACGCTAGGCCCTTGTTCTTGCAATTTTGCACACGCTAGGCCCTTGTTCTTGCAATTTTGCACACGCTAGGCCCTTGTTCTTGCAATGACCCTTGTTCTTGCAGTTTTGCACACGCTAGTCCCTTGTTCTTGCAATTTTGCATACGCTAGGCCCTTGTTCTTGCAATTTTGCACACGCCAGGCCCTTGTTCTTGCAATTTTGCACACGCTGGGCCCTTGTTCTTGCTATTTTGCACACGCTAGACCCTTGTTCTTGCAATTTTGCACACGCTAGACCAAGGTTCTTGCAATTTTGCACACGCTAGGCCCTTGTTCTTGCAATTTTGCACACGCTAGGCCCTTGTTCTTGCAATTTTGCACGCGCTAGGCCCTTGTTCTTGCAATTTTGCACACGTTAGGCCCTTGTTCTTGCAATTTTGCACACGCTAGGCCCTTGTTCTTGCTATTTTGCACACGCTAGACCCTTGTTCTTGCAATTTTGCACACGCTAGACCCTTGTTCTTGCAATTTTGCACACGCTAGGCCCTTGTTCTTGCAATTTTGCACGCGCTAGGCCCTTGTTCTTGCAATTTTGCACACGCTAGGCCCTTGTTCTTGCTATTTTGCACACGCTAGACCCTTGTTCTTGCAATTTTGCACACGCTCGGCCCTTGTTCTTGCTATTTTGCAAACGCTAGACCCTTCTTCTTGCAATTTTGCACACGCTAGGCCCTTGTTCTTGCAATTTTGCATACGCTAGGCCCTTGTTCTTGCTATTTTGCACACGCTAGACCCTTATTCTTGCTATTTTGCACACGCTAGACCCTTGTTCTTGCAATTTTGCACACGCTATGCCCTTGTTCTTGCTATTTTGCACACGCTAGGCCCTTGTTCTTGCAATTTTGCACACGTTAGGCCATTGTTCTTGCAATTTTGCACACGCTAGGCCCTTGTTTTTGCAATTTTGTACACGCTAGGCCCTTGTTCTTGCAATTTTGCACACGCTAGTCCCTTGTTCTGTTCTTGCAATTTTGCACACACTAGGCCCTTGTTCCTGAAATTTTGCACACGCTAGGCCCTTGTTCTTGCAATTTTGTACACGCTAGGCCCTTGTTCTTGCAATTTTGCACATGCTAGGCCCTTGTTCTTGCAATTTTGCACACGCTAGACCCTTGTTCTTGCAATTTTGCACATGCTATGCCCTTGTTCTTGCTATTTTGCACACGCTAGACCCTTGTTCTTGCAATTTTGCACACGTTAGGCCCTTGTTCTTGCAATTTTGCACACGCTAGGCCCTTGTTCTTGCAATTTTGCACACGCTAGGCCCTTGTTCTTACAATTTTGCACACGCTAGTCCCTTGTTCTTGTTATTTTGCACACGCTAGACCCTTGTTCTTGCAATTTTGCACACGCTAGGCCCTTGTTCTTGCAATTTTGCACACGCTAGGCCCTTGTTTTTACAATTTTGCACACGCTATGCCCTTGTTCTGGCAATTTTGCACACGCTATGCCCTTTTTCTGGCTATTTTGCACACGCTAGACCCTTGTTTTTGCAATCTTGCACACGCTAGGCCCTTGTTCTTGCAATTTTGCACAGGCTAGGCCCTTGTTCTTGCTATTTTGCACACGCTAGACCCTTATTATTGCAATTTTGCACACGCTAGACCCTTGTTCTTGCAATTTTGCACACGCTAGGCCCTTGTTCTTGCAATTTTGCACGCGCTAGGCCCTTGTTCTTGCAATTTTGCACACGCTAGGCCCTTGTTCTTGCAATTTTGCACACGCTCGGCCCTTGTTCTTGCAATTTTGCACACGCTCGGCCCTTGTTCTTGCTATTTTGCACACGCTAGACCCTTCTTCTTGCAATTTTGCACACGCTAGGCCCTTGTTCTTGCAATTTTGCACACGCTAGGCCCTTGTTCTTGCTATTTTGCACACGCTAGACCCTTGTTCTTGCTATTTTGCAAACGCTAGACCCTTGTTCTTGCAATTTTGCACACGCTATGCCCTTGTTCTTGCTATTTTGCACACGCTAGGCCCTTGTTCTTGCAATTTTGCACACGCTAGGCCCTTGTTCTTGCAATTTTGTACACGCTAGGCCCTTGTTCTTGCAATTTTGCATACGCTAGGCCCTTGTTCTTGCTATTTTGCACACGCTAGCCCCTTGTTCTTGCTATTTTGCACACGCTAGCCCCTTGTTCTTGCAATTTTGCACACGCTAGGCCCTTGTTCTTGCAATTTTGCACATGCTAGGCCCTTGTTCTTGCAATTTTGCACACGCTAGACCCTTGTTCTTGCAATTTCGCACACGCTAGACCCTTGTTCTTGCAATTTTGCACACGCTATGCCCTTGTTCTTGCTATTTTGCACACACTAGGCCTTTGTTCTTGCAATGTTGCACACACTAGGCCCTTGTTCTTGCTATGTTGCACACGCTAGACCCTTGTTCTTGCAATTTTGCAGACGCTAGCCCCTTTTTCTTGCTATTTTGCACACACTAGGCCCTTGTTCTTGCAATTTTGCACACACAAGGCCATTGTTCCTGAACTTTTGCACACGCTAGACCCATGTTCTTGCAATTTTGCACACGCTAGGCCCTTGTTCTTGCAATTTTACACACGCTAGGCCCTTGTTCTTGCAATTTTGCACACGCTAGGCCATTGTTCTTGCAATTTTGCACACGCTAGGCCCTTGTTATTGCTATTTTGCACACGCTAGGCCCTTGTTCTTGCAATTTTGCACAAGCTAGGCCCTTGTTCTTGCAATTTCGCACACGCTAGCACCTTGTTCTTGCAATTTTGCACACGCTAGACCCTTGTTCTTGCAATTTTGCACACGCTAGGCCCTTGTTCTTGCTATTTTGCACACGCTAGGCCCTTGTTCTTGCAATTTTGAACACGCTAGGCCTTTGTTCTTGCAATTTTGCACACGCTAGGCCCTTGTTCTTGCAATTTTGCACACGATAGACCCTTGTTCTTGCAATTTTGCACACGCTAGGCCCTTGTTCTTGCAAGTTTGCACACGCTAGATCCTTGTTCTTGCAATTTTGCACACGCTAGGCCCTTGTTCTTGCTATTTTGCACACGCTAGCCCCTTTTTCTTGCTATTTTACACACACTAGGCCCTTGTTCTTGCAATTTTGCACACACTAGGCCCTTGTTCCTGAAATTTTGCACACGCTAGGCCCTTGTTCTTGCAATTTTGTACACGCTAGGCCCTTGTTCTTGCAATTTTGCACATGCTAGGCCCTTGTTCTTGCAATTTTGCACACGCTAGACCCTTGTTCTTGCAATTTTGCACATGCTATGCCCTTGTTCTTGCTATTTTGCACACGCTAGACCCTTGTTCTTGCAATTTTGCACACGTTAGGCCCTTGTTCTTGCAATTTCGCACACGCTAGGCCCTTGTTCTTGCAATTTTGCACACGCTAGGCCCTTGTTCTTACAATTTTGCACACGCTAGTCCCTTGTTCTTGTTATTTTGCACACGCTAGACCCTTGTTCTTGCAATTTTGCACACGCTAGGCCCTTGTTCTTGCAATTTTGCACACGCTAGGCCCTTGTTCTTACAATTTTGCACACGCTATGCCCTTGTTCTTGCAATTTTGCACACGCTATGCCCTTTTTCTCGCTATTTTGCACACGCTAGACCCTTGTTTTTGCGATCTTGCACACGCTAGGCCCTTGTTCTTGCAATTTTGCACATGCTAGGCCCTTGTTCTTGCAATTTTGCACATGCTAGGCCCTTGTTCTTGCAATTTTGCACACACTAGGCCCTTGTTCCTGAAATTTTGCACACGCTAGGCCCTTGTTCTTGCAATTTTGTACATGCTATGCCCTTGTTCTTGCAATTTTGCACATGCTAGGCCCTTGTTCTTGCAATTTTGCACACGCTAGACCCTTGTTCTTGCAATTTTGCACACGCTAGGCCATTGTTCCTGAAATTTTGCACACGCTAGGCCCTTGTTCTTGCAATTTTGCACACGCTAGTCCATTGTTCTTGTTATTTTGCACACGCTAGACCCTTGTTCTTGCAATTTTGCACACGCTAGACCCTTGTTCTTGCAATTTTGCACACGCTAGGCCCTTGTTCTTATAATTTTGCACACGCTATGCCCTTAATCTTGCAATTTTGCACACGCTAGGCCCTTGTTCTTGCTATTTTGCACACGCTAGACCCTTGTTCTTGCAATTTTGCACAGACTAGGCCCTTGTTCTTGCAATTTTGCACACGCTAGGCCCTTGTTCTTGCTATTTTGCAGACGCTAGACCCTTGTTCTTGCAATTTTGCACATGCTAGGCCCTTGTTCTTGCTATGTTGCACACGCTAGCCCCTTTTTCTTGCTATTTTGCACACACTAGGCCCTTGTTCTTGCAATTTTGCACACACTAGGCCATTGTTCCTGAAATTTTGCACACGCTAGGCGCTTGTTCTTGCAATCTTGCACACGCTTTGCCCTTGTTCTTGCTATTTTGCACACGCTAGACCCTTGTTCTTGCAAGTTTGCACACGCAAGGCCCTTATTCTTACAATTTTGCACACGCTGAGCCTTTGTTCTTGCTATTTTGCACACGCTAGCCCCTTCTTCTTGCTTTTTTGCACACACTAGGCCATTGTTCTTGCAATTTTGCACACACTAGGCCCTTGTTCCTGAAATTTTGCACATGCTAGGCCCTTGTTCTTGCAATTTTGCACACGCTAGGCCCTTGTTCTTGCAATTTTGGCACACACTAGGCCCTTGTTCTTGCAATTTTGCACACGCTAGGCCCTTGTTCTTGCAATTTTGCAGACGCTAGTCCCTTGTTCTTGCTATTTTGCACACGCTAGGCCCTTGTTATTGCTATTTTGCACACGCTAGGCCCTTGTTCTTGCAATTTTGCACAAGCTAGGCCCTTGTTCTTGCAATTTCGCACACGCTAGCACCTTGTTCTTGCAATTTTGCACACGCTAGACCCTTGTTCTTGCAATTTTGCACACGCTAGGCCATTGTTCTTGCAATTTTGCACACGCTAGGCCCTTGTTATTGCTATTTTGCACACGCTAGGCCCTTGTTCTTGCAATTTTGCACAAGCTAGGCCCTTGTTCTTGCAATTTCGCACACGCTAGCACCTTGTTCTTGCAATTTTGCACACGCTAGACCCTTGTTCTTGCAATTTTGCACACGCTAGGCCCTTGTTCTTGCTATTTTGCACACGCTAGGCCCTTGTTCTTGCAATTTTGAACACGCTAGGCCTTTGTTCTTGCAATTTTGCACACGCTAGGCCCTTGTTCTTGCAATTTTGCACACGATAGACCCTTGTTCTTGCAATTTTGCACACGCTAGGCCCTTGTTCTTGCAAGTTTGCACACGCTAGATGATTGTTCTTGCAATTTTGCACACGCTAGGCCCTTGTTCTTGCTATTTTGCACACGCTAGCCCCTTTTTCTTGCTATTTTACACACACTAGGCCCTTGTTCTTGCAATTTTGCACACACTAGGCCCTTGTTCCTGAAATTTTGCACACGCTAGGCCCTTGTTCTTGCAATTTTGTACACGCTAGGCCCTTGTTCTTGCAATTTTGGACATGCTAGGCCCTTGTTCTTGCAATTTTGCACACGCTAGACCCTTGTTCTTGCAATTTTGCACATGCTATGCCCTTGTTCTTGCTATTTTGCACACGCTAGACCCTTGTTCTTGCAATTTTGCACACGTTAGGCCCTTGTTCTTGCAATTTTGCACACGCTAGGCCCTTGTTCTTGCAATTTTGCACACGCTAGGCCCTTGTTCTTACAATTTTGCACACGCTAGTCCCTTGTTCTTGTTATTTTGCACACGCTAGACCCTTGTTCTTGCAATTTTGCACACGCTAGGCCCTTGTTCTTGCAATTTTGCACACGCTAGGCCCTTGTTCTTACAATTTTGCACACGCTATGCCCTTGTTCATGCAATTTTGCACACGCTATGCCCTTTTTCTCGCTATTTTGCACACGCTAGACCCTTGTTTTTGCGATCTTGCACACGCTAGGCCCTTGTTCTTGCAATTTTGCACATGCTAGGCCCTTGTTCTTGCAATTTTGCACACGCTAGGCCCTTGTTCTTGCAATGACCCTTGTTCTTGCAGTTTTGCACACGCTAGTCCCTTGTTCTTGCAATTTTGCATACGCTAGGCCCTTGTTCTTGCAATTTTGCACACGCCAGGCCCTTGTTCTTGCAATTTTGCACACGCTGGGCCCTTGTTCTTGCTATTTTGCACACGCTAGACCCTTGTTCTTGCAATTTTGCACACGCTAGACCAAGGTTCTTGCAATTTTGCACACGCTAGGCCCTTGTTCTTGCAATTTTGCACACGCTAGGCCCTTGTTCTTGCAATTTTGCACGCGCTAGGCCCTTGTTCTTGCAATTTTGCACACGTTAGGCCCTTGTTCTTGCAATTTTGCACACGCTAGGCCCTTGTTCTTGCTATTTTGCACACGCTAGACCCTTGTTCTTGCAATTTTGCACACGCTAGACCCTTGTTCTTGCAATTTTGCACACGCTAGGCCCTTGTTCTTGCAATTTTGCACGCGCTAGGCCCTTGTTCTTGCAATTTTGCACACGCTAGGCCCTTGTTCTTGCTATTTTGCACACGCTAGACCCTTGTTCTTGCAATTTTGCACACGCTCGGCCCTTGTTCTTGCTATTTTGCAAACGCTAGACCCTTCTTCTTGCAATTTTGCACACGCTAGGCCCTTGTTCTTGCAATTTTGCATACGCTAGGCCCTTGTTCTTGCTATTTTGCACACGCTAGACCCTTATTCTTGCTATTTTGCACACGCTAGACCCTTGTTCTTGCAATTTTGCACACGCTATGCCCTTGTTCTTGCTATTTTGCACACGCTAGGCCCTTGTTCTTGCAATTTTGCACACGTTAGGCCATTGTTCTTGCAATTTTGCACACGCTAGGCCCTTGTTTTTGCAATTTTGTACACGCTAGGCCCTTGTTCTTGCAATTTTGCACACGCTAGTCCCTTGTTCTGTTCTTGCAATTTTGCACACACTAGGCCCTTGTTCCTGAAATTTTGCACACGCTAGGCCCTTGTTCTTGCAATTTTGTACACGCTAGGCCCTTGTTCTTGCAATTTTGCACATGCTAGGCCCTTGTTCTTGCAATTTTGCACACGCTAGACCCTTGTTCTTGCAATTTTGCACATGCTATGCCCTTGTTCTTGCTATTTTGCACACGCTAGACCCTTGTTCTTGCAATTTTGCACACGTTAGGCCCTTGTTCTTGCAATTTTGCACACGCTAGGCCCTTGTTCTTGCAATTTTGCACACGCTAGGCCCTTGTTCTTACAATTTTGCACACGCTAGTCCCTTGTTCTTGTTATTTTGCACACGCTAGACCCTTGTTCTTGCAATTTTGCACACGCTAGGCCCTTGTTCTTGCAATTTTGCACACGCTAGGCCCTTGTTTTTACAATTTTGCACACGCTATGCCCTTGTTCTGGCAATTTTGCACACGCTATGCCCTTTTTCTGGCTATTTTGCACACGCTAGACCCTTGTTTTTGCAATCTTGCACACGCTAGGCCCTTGTTCTTGCAATTTTGCACAGGCTAGGCCCTTGTTCTTGCTATTTTGCACACGCTAGACCCTTATTATTGCAATTTTGCACACGCTAGACCCTTGTTCTTGCAATTTTGCACACGCTAGGCCCTTGTTCTTGCAATTTTGCACGCGCTAGGCCCTTGTTCTTGCAATTTTGCACACGCTAGGCCCTTGTTCTTGCAATTTTGCACACGCTCGGCCCTTGTTCTTGCAATTTTGCACACGCTCGGCCCTTGTTCTTGCTATTTTGCACACGCTAGACCCTTCTTCTTGCAATTTTGCACACGCTAGGCCCTTGTTCTTGCAATTTTGCACACGCTAGGCCCTTGTTCTTGCTATTTTGCACACGCTAGACCCTTGTTCTTGCTATTTTGCAAACGCTAGACCCTTGTTCTTGCAATTTTGCACACGCTATGCCCTTGTTCTTGCTATTTTGCACACGCTAGGCCCTTGTTCTTGCAATTTTGCACACGCTAGGCCCTTGTTCTTGCAATTTTGTACACGCTAGGCCCTTGTTCTTGCAATTTTGCATACGCTAGGCCCTTGTTCTTGCTATTTTGCACACGCTAGCCCCTTGTTCTTGCTATTTTGCACACGCTAGCCCCTTGTTCTTGCAATTTTGCACACGCTAGGCCCTTGTTCTTGCAATTTTGCACATGCTAGGCCCTTGTTCTTGCAATTTTGCACACGCTAGACCCTTGTTCTTGCAATTTCGCACACGCTAGACCCTTGTTCTTGCAATTTTGCACACGCTATGCCCTTGTTCTTGCTATTTTGCACACACTAGGCCTTTGTTCTTGCAATGTTGCACACACTAGGCCCTTGTTCTTGCTATGTTGCACACGCTAGACCCTTGTTCTTGCAATTTTGCAGACGCTAGCCCCTTTTTCTTGCTATTTTGCACACACTAGGCCCTTGTTCTTGCAATTTTGCACACACAAGGCCATTGTTCCTGAACTTTTGCACACGCTAGACCCATGTTCTTGCAATTTTGCACACGCTAGGCCCTTGTTCTTGCAATTTTACACACGCTAGGCCCTTGTTCTTGCAATTTTGCACACGCTAGGCCATTGTTCTTGCAATTTTGCACACGCTAGGCCCTTGTTATTGCTATTTTGCACACGCTAGGCCCTTGTTCTTGCAATTTTGCACAAGCTAGGCCCTTGTTCTTGCAATTTCGCACACGCTAGCACCTTGTTCTTGCAATTTTGCACACGCTAGACCCTTGTTCTTGCAATTTTGCACACGCTAGGCCCTTGTTCTTGCTATTTTGCACACGCTAGGCCCTTGTTCTTGCAATTTTGAACACGCTAGGCCTTTGTTCTTGCAATTTTGCACACGCTAGGCCCTTGTTCTTGCAATTTTGCACACGATAGACCCTTGTTCTTGCAATTTTGCACACGCTAGGCCCTTGTTCTTGCAAGTTTGCACACGCTAGATCCTTGTTCTTGCAATTTTGCACACGCTAGGCCCTTGTTCTTGCTATTTTGCACACGCTAGCCCCTTTTTCTTGCTATTTTACACACACTAGGCCCTTGTTCTTGCAATTTTGCACACACTAGGCCCTTGTTCCTGAAATTTTGCACACGCTAGGCCCTTGTTCTTGCAATTTTGTACACGCTAGGCCCTTGTTCTTGCAATTTTGCACATGCTAGGCCCTTGTTCTTGCAATTTTGCACACGCTAGACCCTTGTTCTTGCAATTTTGCACATGCTATGCCCTTGTTCTTGCTATTTTGCACACGCTAGACCCTTGTTCTTGCAATTTTGCACACGTTAGGCCCTTGTTCTTGCAATTTCGCACACGCTAGGCCCTTGTTCTTGCAATTTTGCACACGCTAGGCCCTTGTTCTTACAATTTTGCACACGCTAGTCCCTTGTTCTTGTTATTTTGCACACGCTAGACCCTTGTTCTTGCAATTTTGCACACGCTAGGCCCTTGTTCTTGCAATTTTGCACACGCTAGGCCCTTGTTCTTACAATTTTGCACACGCTATGCCCTTGTTCTTGCAATTTTGCACACGCTATGCCCTTTTTCTCGCTATTTTGCACACGCTAGACCCTTGTTTTTGCGATCTTGCACACGCTAGGCCCTTGTTCTTGCAATTTTGCACATGCTAGGCCCTTGTTCTTGCAATTTTGCACATGCTAGGCCCTTGTTCTTGCAATTTTGCACACACTAGGCCCTTGTTCCTGAAATTTTGCACACGCTAGGCCCTTGTTCTTGCAATTTTGTACATGCTATGCCCTTGTTCTTGCAATTTTGCACATGCTAGGCCCTTGTTCTTGCAATTTTGCACACGCTAGACCCTTGTTCTTGCAATTTTGCACACGCTAGGCCATTGTTCCTGAAATTTTGCACACGCTAGGCCCTTGTTCTTGCAATTTTGCACACGCTAGTCCATTGTTCTTGTTATTTTGCACACGCTAGACCCTTGTTCTTGCAATTTTGCACACGCTAGACCCTTGTTCTTGCAATTTTGCACACGCTAGGCCCTTGTTCTTATAATTTTGCACACGCTATGCCCTTAATCTTGCAATTTTGCACACGCTAGGCCCTTGTTCTTGCTATTTTGCACACGCTAGACCCTTGTTCTTGCAATTTTGCACAGACTAGGCCCTTGTTCTTGCAATTTTGCACACGCTAGGCCCTTGTTCTTGCTATTTTGCAGACGCTAGACCCTTGTTCTTGCAATTTTGCACATGCTAGGCCCTTGTTCTTGCTATGTTGCACACGCTAGCCCCTTTTTCTTGCTATTTTGCACACACTAGGCCCTTGTTCTTGCAATTTTGCACACACTAGGCCATTGTTCCTGAAATTTTGCACACGCTAGGCGCTTGTTCTTGCAATCTTGCACACGCTTTGCCCTTGTTCTTGCTATTTTGCACACGCTAGACCCTTGTTCTTGCAAGTTTGCACACGCAAGGCCCTTATTCTTACAATTTTGCACACGCTGAGCCTTTGTTCTTGCTATTTTGCACACGCTAGCCCCTTCTTCTTGCTTTTTTGCACACACTAGGCCATTGTTCTTGCAATTTTGCACACACTAGGCCCTTGTTCCTGAAATTTTGCACATGCTAGGCCCTTGTTCTTGCAATTTTGCACACGCTAGGCCCTTGTTCTTGCAATTTTGGCACACACTAGGCCCTTGTTCTTGCAATTTTGCACACGCTAGGCCCTTGTTCTTGCAATTTTGCAGACGCTAGTCCCTTGTTCTTGCTATTTTGCACACGCTAGGCCCTTGTTATTGCTATTTTGCACACGCTTGGCCCTTGTTCTTGCAATTTTGCACAAGCTAGGCCCTTGTTCTTGCAATTTCGCACACGCTAGCACCTTGTTCTTGCAATTTTGCACACGCTAGACCCTTGTTCTTGCAATTTTGCACACGCTAGGCCATTGTTCTTGCAATTTTGCACACGCTAGGCCCTTGTTATTGCTATTTTGCACACGCTAGGCCCTTGTTCTTGCAATTTTGCACAAGCTAGGCCCTTGTTCTTGCAATTTCGCACACGCTAGCACCTTGTTCTTGCAATTTTGCACACGCTAGACCCTTGTTCTTGCAATTTTGCACACGCTAGGCCCTTGTTCTTGCTATTTTGCACACGCTAGGCCCTTGTTCTTGCAATTTTGAACACGCTAGGCCTTTGTTCTTGCAATTTTGCACACGCTAGGCCCTTGTTCTTGCAATTTTGCACACGATAGACCCTTGTTCTTGCAATTTTGCACACGCTAGGCCCTTGTTCTTGCAAGTTTGCACACGCTAGATGATTGTTCTTGCAATTTTGCACACGCTAGGCCCTTGTTCTTGCTATTTTGCACACGCTAGCCCCTTTTTCTTGCTATTTTACACACACTAGGCCCTTGTTCTTGCAATTTTGCACACACTAGGCCCTTGTTCCTGAAATTTTGCACACGCTAGGCCCTTGTTCTTGCAATTTTGTACACGCTAGGCCCTTGTTCTTGCAATTTTGGACATGCTAGGCCCTTGTTCTTGCAATTTTGCACACGCTAGACCCTTGTTCTTGCAATTTTGCACATGCTATGCCCTTGTTCTTGCTATTTTGCACACGCTAGACCCTTGTTCTTGCAATTTTGCACACGTTAGGCCCTTGTTCTTGCAATTTTGCACACGCTAGGCCCTTGTTCTTGCAATTTTGCACACGCTAGGCCCTTGTTCTTACAATTTTGCACACGCTAGTCCCTTGTTCTTGTTATTTTGCACACGCTAGACCCTTGTTCTTGCAATTTTGCACACGCTAGGCCCTTGTTCTTGCAATTTTGCACACGCTAGGCCCTTGTTCTTACAATTTTGCACACGCTATGCCCTTGTTCATGCAATTTTGCACACGCTATGCCCTTTTTCTCGCTATTTTGCACACGCTAGACCCTTGTTTTTGCGATCTTGCACACGCTAGGCCCTTGTTCTTGCAATTTTGCACATGCTAGGCCCTTGTTCTTGCTATTTTGCACACGCTAGACCCTTGTTCTTGCAATTTTGCACACGCTAGGCCCTTGTTCTTACTATTTTGCACACGCTAGCCCCTTTTTCTTGCTATTTTGCAAACACTTGGCCCTTATTCTTGCAATTTTGCACACACTAGGCCATTGTTCCTGAAATTTTGCACACGCTAGGCCCTTGTTCTTGCAATTTTGCACACGCTAGTCCATTGTTCTTGTTATTTTGCACACGCTAGACCCTTGTTCTTGCAATTTTGCACACGCTAGACCCTTGTTCTTGCAATTTTGCACACGCTAGGCCCTTGTTCTTATAATTTTGCAAACGCTATGCCCTTAATCTTGCAATTTTGCACACGCTAGGCCCTTGTTCTTGCTATTTTGCACACGCTAGACCCTTGTTCTTGCAATTTTGCACAGACTAGGCCCTTGTTCTTGCAATTTTGCACACGCTAGGCCCTTGTTCTTGCTATTTTGCACACGCTAGACCCTTGTTCTTGCAATTTTGCACATGCTAGGCCCTTGTTCTTGCTAATTTGCACACGCTAGCCCCTTTTTCTTGCTATTTTGCACACACTAGGCCCTTGTTCTTGCAATTTTGCACACACTAGGCCCTTGTTCTTGAAATTTTGCACACGCTAGGCCCTTGTTCTTGCAATTTTGCACACACTAGGCCCTTGTTCTTGCAATTGTGCACATGCGAGGCCCTTGTTCTTGCAATTTTGCACACGCTAGACCCTTGTTCTTGCAATTTTGCACACGCTATGCCCTTGTTCTTGCTATTTTGCACACGCTAGACCCTTGTTCTTGCGATTTTGCACACGCTAGGCCCTTGTTCTTGCAATTTTGCACACGCTAGGCCCTTGTTGTTGCTATTTTGCAGACGCTAGACCCTTGTTCTTGCAATTTTGCACATGCTAGGCCCTTGTTCTTGCTATGTTCCACACGCTAGCCCCTTTTTCTTGCTATTTTGCACACACTAGGCCCTTGTTCTTGCAATTTTGCACACACTAGGCCATTGTTCCTGAAATTTTGCACACGCTAGGCGCTTGTTCTTGCAATCTTGCACACGCTTTGCCCTTGTTCTTGCTATTTTGCACACGCTAGACCCTTGTTCTTGCAATTTTGCACACGCTAGGCCCTTATTCTTACAATTTTGCACACGCTAGGCCTTTGTTCTTGCTATTTTGCACACGCTAGCCCCTTTTTCTTGCTTTTTTGCACACACTAGGCCCTTGTTCTTGCAATTTTGCACACACTAGGCCCTTGTTCCTGAAATTTTGCACATGCTAGGCCCTTGTTCTTGCAATTTTGCACACGCTAGGCCCTTGTTCTTGCAATTTTGGCACACACTAGGCCCTTGTTCTTGCAATTTTGCACACGCTAGGCCCTTGTTCTTGCAATTTTGCAGATGCTAGTCCCTTGTTCTTGCTATTTTGCACACGCTAGACCCTTGTTCTTGCAATTTTGCACATGCTAGGCCCTTGTTCTTGCAATTTTGCACACGCTAGGCCCTTGTTCTTGCAATTTTGCACACGCTAGGCCCTTGTTCTTGCTATTTTGCACACGCTAGCCCCTTTTTCTTGCTATTTTGCACACACTAGGCCCTTGTTCTTGCAATTTTGCACACACTAGGCCCTTGTTCCTGAACTTTTGCACACGCTAGGCCCTTGTTCTTGCAATTTTGCACACGCTAGGCCCTTGTTCTTGCAATTTTGCACACGCTAGGCCCTTGTTCTTGCTATTTTACACACGCTAGGCCCTTGTTCTTGCAATTTTGCACACGCTATGCCCTTGTTCTTGCTATTTTGCACACGCTAGGCCCTTTTTTTTGCTATTTTGCACACACTAGACCCTTTTTCTTGCAATTTTGCACACGCTAGGCCCTTGTTCTTGCAATTTTGCACACGCTATGCCCTTGTTCTTGCTATTTTGCACACGCTAGACCCTTGTTCTTGCAATTTTGCACACGCTAGGCCCTTATTCTTGCAATTTTGCACACGCTAGGCCCTTGTTCTTGCAATTTTGCACACGCTAGGCCCTTGTTCTTGCAATTTTGCACATGCTAGGCCTTTGTTCTTGCAATTTTGCACACGTTAGGCCCTTGTTCTTGCTATACTGCACATGCTAGACCCTTGTTCTTGCAATTTTGCACACGCTAGGCCCTTGTTCTTGCTATTTTGCACACGCTAGCCCCATTTTCTTGTTATTTTGAACACACTAGGCCCTTGTTCTTGCAATTTTGCACACACTAGGCCCTTGTTCCTGAAATTTTGCACACACTAGGCCCTTGTTCTTGCAATTTTGCATTCGCTAGGCCCTTGTTCTTGCAATTTTGCACACGCTAGGCCCTTGTCCTTGCTATTTTGCACACGCCATCACAAAAAACCTTGGTTTTTAAAGGGGGTTCGGAGGGGGGTACAGTTCAGTTGTTTTGGTTGGCGAAGTTCCGAAACAAAAGCGCGACCAATCACGGAATGAATTCGGACTGCGTTTATTTGTCCGGGTCTAAATCGAATCCGCGTCTCTGGTACATTGTTGTTTATTTGGATCGTGCCAAATTTGGGATCCATTTGTAATTGGTTTTGTTTGTTTTGACTTATGTAAAATGTGAGTGCTGGATAACTTAACAGGCCATTTTATTACAATATAAATGCATCACATATGATACTTATTAAGGAGATAGGTACTGTCCAGATGGAATGCCTTCACCACATGGACGTGACGGAGCAGCGCTTGCATCGGAATCACAGAGTATGCGTACATTCCTGTTGTCCACTTGAGGCGAAGGCATCCGGTTGCAGCATCCTCTCCGCTTGCGTTCCAATATCTAACGTAGGCTAGCTCCTCGCTCTCTCCACGTATTTTTGTATGGAACAACAGGAGCAACCTTGCATACCACTCCTCTCTCCGACCATGCCTTACACCCTCCACTGCAACATCCGAGTACCACGGCCTCTCATAATAGTCAGGGGTCGCTCGAACGAAGTGAGAAACTCTTGAGAAGCTGGCATTATCTGCCGCTGGGATGGCCAACGATGCATGGGCCTGCATAACAATTGCAGTGTGTAATCAGTTTAGGGTTTGGGGCAAGAAAAAAATGATTGTATGATCCACGAAGTACTTACTCTGATCTTGGGGACGCATCCAGCATAACGTACTAGCGCATCCTTGAGGGCAGCTTGTGCAACTGGGTGTTGCATGGCCCACTTCCTTGCAAACCAGTTGGTGGAGGTGGGTTCTTCTGGTAACTCCACAGGGAGAAAGTAGGACTCTTTGATAAGAGTCCTTGTGCCTGTCTCAATGGCCTGCCAACGAACAGTGGCGAGTTTATTACATTATGCATGCATATCTTTGCAATTCAATCACTAGACAGGTTTACCTGCCGCATGGCAGTGTCCCGGCCAAGGGGATCGTCCACCGGCACAACGTCCGGGATGCGCCTAGCATAGAACTTCATAATCTGCCCATCTACATTGCGCTTGTTGGACCGCCGGTAGATCCTCTTTACCAACGGGCCATGCAAGTGCTCGAACATGTTGGTGCTGAATTCCGTGACGTGTCCCGCACGGCAAATGGAGTCGATGTAGTGCGACATGAGATGGGTTTTCACAAGGCACCAAGAGGATGACTGCTTTGGAAAAGCAGCCTGCAACTGCTCAACCAGCCTGATGGGAGTGGGAGTTGACAGCATGCAAGGACATCAGAGTCTACTACAGCATACTGCAGCCTACTTTATTTGATATACTATCATGGTTTATCAGCAACAACCTCAGAAGATATGTTACTACAACAGCTTAGGTGCCGTGGCCAGGCATTCATGCAATCCCCAGGGTTGTACATGCATGTCAATAGTACCGGGAGGTCTTCTTCTTGAGATCCCGCAGGGACCGCTCGGTGTGCCCCGTTGGCTGGCAACAGAAGAGGTATCAGCCAAGATAGGCACGAACAGCATCCATCTGGGGCTGGCGAAGCAGGCCAGCAAATACGAACACCATGACCTGCAAATTTCAGGGTTAAGGACGGCAGGTGGGCATGAGTAGTTGGGACATGCGTGTGCCGATTAACAAACAGGTTAGGGGGCGGAATTGATGAGAGCGGGAGAATGGGTACTAGGATGCAGCAGGGGGGGTGTTGTAGCCTGGAATCAGCATCCTGTTTCAGCATGGTGCATGCTGTCGCTCACGAGGATCACATGCACCATGGCTTGCTCACCTGCATGACGGCCCTGTGCTCATAGGCCGCGACACATGCTCCACTCTCGAAGTAGGCGCTCTCTGGCAGGCGCAGGTGGTTCAGGCGCGTGCGGTCGCGAATGAGGGACAGGCGCCTGCGCATACATCCGAGTTCAAGGCCGGCACAAATGCATGGGCATGTAAGTAGGAGGAGAGTGCGTATTGGAGTGTTCTTGACACGAAAGTAATCCCCCAAGGCACTGACCTGTCCATCTGCTTGACGCGCCGCTTCTTCATCTTGCGCACGACAGCCACAATGTGGCTCATCATGCCCAGGTCTGCCTGGTGCATGATGTCAGGCATGATAACGAGGTAGGGATTGCCCCACACGGTCCCTGAGACATCCCATTTCCAGAGCACACACTGGCGGAGGGGGTGTGGTGGGGAATGGTAGAGAAAGGTATACGAGAGACTCGGCCAACATGTGGGGCAGTGCAATGGCAGTGCACATCTCCCCCAGGGCTTCTCAACACGGAGTGCTTAGACAGGAAAGTAGCGCGGTGGACAGGTCGCTCACCTCAACTGGGTGGGTCGAGTAGGTCTTGCATGGGTCGGCCTGGCTTGATGTCAACCCAGCCGCCTCATTCACGATCCATTGCTGCTGTTCAGGCATGCGCGGCGTGTTCCGTGCCTTGACAGCAACTAAATGCTCCTGGTGTAGCACGGGGGGTGGGATGGGATGAACTGGTAAGGGTGAAAAAATTAGGAGGTCCGTCATGCGACAGTCAGATGACGATGGCGCTGAAGGCGTTCACATGGCATGTTTGCTTACCATGGCAGCATAGCAGATGCTGCACGGCATCCGCGATCCATGCGAGAGTGTGCAACTAATCTTGCCGCTCTCGGGGTAGTCGCACACCCAGGCGTACAGCAGTGGCCGCACTGTTTGCCAATCACCGAAAGGGTCCCTGAGACGGAAGCCGCTGCAAGGAACGGGTAGAGTGGTAACGTCAACAGCCATGACGACTCTGTGCATCAGCGAGGAGGGGCAAAGGGTAATGCAACATACAAAAGCGCTGCGCACACTATGCTGTGCACACGGTGACGACATAGCATGACGGAAATCGAGTACGTACCTGTCCATGCCATCCAGAAGCGGCTGCAGCACGGTGAGGACGCATCGCTGGAAGAGCATCACCTTTTCAACAGCAGACATTGCCGAAGGGGGGATAGGAAGGAGAGCAAGTAGCGTGTGCCCGGCTTTCCCCCATCGCTTGGCCTGGGAGATGTTGGCAAGCGTCATCGTGAGCGGCCACGCCTTCTTCCGGCCGTTGTTGCTCATGTGCGTCACATCCGAATATAGGATGATACCCCCCACGACTTCGGACCATCCGAAGTGTTCCTGCATGCACGACAAAGACGGAAAACCCCCACGGTCAAACACCACCAAGGTAATGTGTCGCCTGGCGGATTAAGCATGGTACATAACACTCCCCACTAACATGACGCACTGAAGATGCTCCCTCCACATCAGCGCGTCAACGGAGGACGGCGCACGCGTGTGGTTTTGGGTGGCAGCGGGGTATTTACATACCTGAGCATCGTTCCACCACGTTCCAGTTTCTGGCGTGGTATAGCGACGCTCGCCTGTGCCATGGTCCTCATCGACACAAGCCTTGAGCTTGAAGCCGGGCGCGTTGTTGGTGTGCCCAAACAGTTCAGCAAAAGCCTGGAGTACGGCATCAAGAGCGAGGGAGAACCAAACAGGGGTTTAGTGGCGGGAGCGGGGAAGGGTCGGATCGCACACATGGACCAAATGGAGGCGGAATCTGCATTTCGCAGCCACGCATCCACGGCCGGCTTACCTGCGCAGAGTTCTGGAAGAGGAGGCGTTGTGGAGGATGACCCTCAATCTCGAAGGTCGCCACTGACCATCCGCGATTGAGCCCAACCAAGCGCTCCATCTCGAACCTCTCCAGATCCTTGCAGTTCTGGATCTCTGAGATCACAAGAGGCGCAAGGCCGGGCTCCACCACGAGCTGAAGCAGGCCATTGATGTCGATCTCCGCCATGCCCATTCCGCCATTTACACGCCTCACGAAGTGCAGCAGCTTCACCGCAATCGGATTGAGGGGCGTCGCATTGCTCTCCCCGGAGATGATTGTCGGCGGGGCCGCGTGACTCACTCCAGGGCGGCACCCCGGAACTGCACTCGTGTCATCTGCAGGTGTTCCGGGTGGCGGTTGATGCTCAGATTCAGAAGCCCCCACGTTCCCAGCCGAGGGTGTTGCGTCATCTTCAGCTTCATGCACGCGAGGAGGACCATTCACAGCGTCGGTGTTGGACGCATTAGACGCGGTAGGTGAAGCGGGAGCAGCGGGAGCGTCCGACAGAATCTCTTGCACGAAAAGCAGTGCGTGTAGTCCGGCGGATGGTGCAGATTGCGAGGGCCTTGCCACGGCGGAAAGGCCTTGGCAAGGGGTCCGCCGTGACTTGTGACCGCCATAAACTTGGGCGTTGGGGAACCATCCAGTCCAAAACTCGCAGATGACGCCAGGTAAGGAGCCCATGCGGTACGGATCTGTCTAAGTGTTGAGGAATGGCCTGTGAAGCAACGAGCGTCGTGGGAAGCTTGAGAAGGCATTACGTACTCCGTGCAAGAAGGCTGGTAATGCAACACGGTCATCGCCAAACCGCGCACTGTTCAAGGCGGCTTGTATCACTGCACGACTGGCACTTGAGCGGGCAGCTTATGTTTGGACGTGCCTAACGATGTGCGCGCCGCGCGGTCGTGACAAGGCACGCTACAAACCGCTCACATCCCAGGTCGTCTTCCCTACAAGGCGTGTCGCCCCCGTTTTGACAGACCACGACGTGAGCAGCGGAGAATGCGCTTGATTCTAAGACGGTAGGTCTTGTGTGTGCGTGAGAAGGACGTGCCTGTGGATTCACGCACTCTTGGTGCGTGAGAGTCGAGTGGGATGAGGAAGAGCGGGAAGAGATCCGTTTGGATCTGTAGTTCAGTTGCGAATTGTTAGGGTGCATTCCTGAGTTGGTGGCAGGGCAACTGTTGGTGGCAAGCGCATTTTCCGGCCCACTGAATTTTTGGGTACACTTGCCACCAACTCGATGTGAACAGTTGCCCTGCCACCAACCAGGAATGCACCCTTATACGGGGGAGATCGCGCTCACGTTAGTGAGCTCACAGTGGTGAGCTCGACAACGGACAAAATACAGCGCAGGATATTACATTGTACAATTGCATTTAATCTATACACTAAACTCGTTGATGATAACTACTACACGGTCACATGAAAATGCCTGCTCGAGATCCACCCCTAGTTGACAGCGTGACAGTCTAAAAACCATACAAGATCTCTAGTGTGGTCTGGCAACATACGGGAAGTACACAAGAACTTCGTGCCCTCACGATAACGCATCGCCAATTGTGCGTTGTGGCTCTGCTTCATACCCCTTTGAGGCACCTACTTGAATGTCCGTGCAAGGTTAGATGACAATCCAACACCGTACCACAACGGATTCGCCTGGTCGCGCAAGCCTTGTATGGATGCGAACGCAGCACCGTCGCCAAACTAAACAGCGATGTCGATTGCGCATCAACGCTCGTGCGTTGGGCCTGTGCTTCATCCCACACTCTCAATGCACCTGGCGGAGGGCCCATGCAAGAATGGAGCCCCATCCAACACCATTCCACAACGGATTCGCCTGGTCGCGCTAGCCTTGTATGGATGCAAACGCAGCACCGTCGCCAAACTAAACAGCGATGTCGATTGCGCAACAACGCTCGTGCGTTGGGCCTGTGCTTCATCCCACACTCTCAATGCACCTGGCGGAGGGCCCATGCAAGAATGGAGCCCCATCCAACACCATTCCACAACGGATTCGCCTGGTCGCGCAAGCCTTGTATGGATGCGAACGCAGCACCGTCGCCAAACTAAACAGCGATGTCGATTGCGCAACAACGCTCGTGCGTTGGGCCTGTGCTTCATCCCACACTCTCAATGCACCTGGCGGAGGGCCCATGCAAGAATGGAGCCCCATCCAACACCATTCCACAACGGATTCGCCTGGTCGCGCTAGCCTTGTATGGATGCGAACGCAGCACCGTCGCCAAACTAAACAGCGATGTCGATTGCGCATCAACGCTCGTGCGTTGGGCCTGTGCTTCATCCCACACCCTCAATTCACCATGTCGAGGGCCCACGCAAGAATGGAGCCCAAGCCAACACCACACTACATCTCCATTCCAGTTGGCACTAGTACACGTCGTGCTTGAACAACTTCCAACGACCAGTATCCGTCGCCCATTCGCAATGTGTGCTCAGTATAGCATTCTATAGTCCACGAGTTGGAAGCACAAAGAGTGCGTCCTAAGCCCCATGCACTCACTAAACTTCACACCATATGACACCATAAACGGCTATTCACTTCAAATTGTCTTAGTTGTACTTTGCAAGTGTATTTAGCTACACTATGTTAAAATTTGATCAATGCACTAGGCACTGTATTTTGCAGGATGTGATGATTGGTGGTGTCGAAACGGTACTACATTCCGTGGAGATTGATGCGTTGGCGCTGATTGGCCGACGCATCTCAAACGACCCTCCCCACTACCGCACCAGCCAAGCTGGACATTCGCCGCGGAAGCAGCGACTGTGATCAAGCGTGTAGTGCGTTTCTGATCGGGTGGCAAATCGTAGACCGTCCGATGGTGCGGGTTCTGCTTACAGTCCTCTCCATAGACTCGCAAACCACCCCAACTACCGTCGTGCCCCACTCACCAGCTTCCGTCACCCTCATACCCACTACCTTGACGCCGCTCGCTGCTGAACACAGGTGTTTCCAAATCGCCAGTTAGACGGAGTAGCGACGAAGGAAAGGGCTGATGCCATGTGCTTAGTAGCTACTAATTCAGGTGTAATTGTACCTTCCGATTTAGGGTGAAAAAGTATTGGCTTCACCGGGACGGGGTCAAATAGCAACAAACCTTTCCGGTTTTTTTTTTTTAACTCAGCTACCCAATCCCGCAATTTAAAACTTGCATTCGTACCACCCTCATGACACCTGCTACTCGGCAAACAGAAAAGCAGGAGGAGGCGAAACGACGCACGACACAAAGGATGTCGCATCAGACCGACCAAGAGGGTGGGGCCAGATCTAGGGCTACCAAAAAGGCCGCCGCGCAAGCCAATCAAACGAAACGTGCGGCGGGGAAAAAGGCTGAGGTGGGAAAGCAGAAGCCCGGGAAGAAGGCGGAGGACAAGGGGAAGCAACCAACGGCACGCAAGCGTGTTTCGGCCGTCAGGAGCGATGCGGATGTTGCCACTGCTGCCTTCGAGCCCGGTCATTCTGACGACGGCACCATCGGCGGGAACGAAGACCCTGGGCGTGGCGGCGTGAGTGTTGCCGTCCGGTCGGGGGACAGAGAGGGCTTTGCGACTGGAGGAAAGCACGGCGACTCTCCCCGCCAAGATCAGGCCGCAACTTCGCCGTCCGTGGCAGAGGCAAAGCAGCAGCATCTGACGCTGCCCCCCCCGCCCGTGGTCGAAATATCTGCTGCAGTGATAGATAAGGAGAAGGATGCCGCGCACGATTGCACGGAGGGGCCGAAACACGACATTGCCGACGTAGGTGCATCTCCTCCCTCTGGGGGACGCGGGAGGCGTAGGCAGAGGAAGAGCGATGGTGAGGAGGAGAATGACACCCCCATGGCTGAGGACATGCCCATACGCGCGAAGAGGAGGCAGACGACAGCCAGCAGTGACGACGCCGGTGGTGCTGAAGTTGGGACAATGCGAGGCACCACGGCGCCAAGTGGCTTGGCGACAGATCATGCAATGCGGCATAAGGTGGGATCCGGTCCGAGGAAACCATCTAGCGGACGGAGGGGGAAGCAATCTTCGGGGGGGAATAGGCCGAAGCGCGGCAAAGAAGGCCCTGGTGAAGCGGATGTTGAGGACGAGGGGGATGGGGAGGAGGAGGCCGAGGAGGATGCGGAGGAGGAGGACGAGGATGCAGGAGAGGGAGAAAAGGACGAGGATGAGCAGGAGGGCGACGATGATGAGGAGGAGGAGGAGGAGGAGGAGGATGAGGATGAGGACGATGAGGAGGACGATGAGGGGAACGACGAGGATGAGGAGCAGGAGGAGGAGGAGGAGGATGAGGAGGAGGAGGAGGAGGAGGAGGAGGAGGAGGAGGAGGAGGAGCAAGAGGAGGAGGAGGAGGAGGAAGAGGAGGAGGAGGATGATGAGGAGGAGGATGAGGAGGAGGAGGACGACGAGGAGAAAGAGGAGGTGGAGGAAGGGGCGGATGAGGAGGAGGAGGAGGAGGAGCCGGCAGGGAAAGGACGGGGCGCGCGAGGCGGGCGGGGGAGTGGCACAGGGAAGGTGGGGGGCCGGTCTGGACAATCCCGGAAACGCGGGGCGGGTGACGCAATGCGTGGCGGACCAGCGGGCAAATCGAAGGCGCGTAAGGTGAAGGTTGAACTTGACCGGGGTGGAAGGAAGCAAGTGAGACAGGGAGCTAAAGGCGATGGAGACGGAAAGGGACCGCGCGCGAAAGGGGTACCTGTGGGTTCGGCAAAGAAAGAACCTGCCTGTAAACGAGGCAGCACCCGCCAAAGCACACCACGGAAATGGGGCAATGATAAGGAGCAGGCAGCAAAACCGAAGGGACAGCAACGTTGTAAGCAACGTGTCACAAACGACTGGCATAGCTGCCGCGGTTAGTGCTGAACAGACCCTAACAACACCGTGTTCCACCCCTCTTTTCCCACCGCAGGGAAGGAGAAGGTTGACGAATCGGCTAAACCGGGTAAGGCGTGACTATACACTACAGTTGCGTGCTACACCCATGTTAGAATCATGCGGTTGCTCGTCATGTTTGCACGTGTCCTAGTGCACCTTACAGACACCAGCTCCGTGCTCATCCTCCGTGTGACTCTCAGCCCCCCGTGTTACAGGCATTGGGCCACTGGTAACCGTGCAACGGATGCAGCTAGTGAAAGGGGCCGGAAGAGCGAGTGTGGCACCGCTATCCACAGGAGGACCAAGGTTCTTCACGCCATACTCCGGCCCGAGCAAAGTCGCTGTGACTGCACCCGGCGCGGCAACAGGCGAGGAATCCGAATCCCCTCCACCAGCCCCCGTCACGCACTCCCCACTCGCCTCTCCCTCATACCTATTTCGGCCACTACACGCTTCTCCAACCCGGGGCAGGGCGGTCTCCCCCCTCGCCGGTCCATCGCGTGTGCATCAACCAAGCACCATTGCCAATCCCTTCCCTGAGCTTCCCTTTTCCCGCCAGCGTGATAGTGTGAGGGCACACGGTGCTGCTGCAGAAGACGTTGATCCCCTTGGCCAGAGAGGGGTTTCTACACACCCTTTTCCGGATGTCATGGATGCGCTGGCTGAAGGTGCAGAGCACGGGCAGTTTGTTACACGAGACGAGTTCCAGCAGCTACGGTCTGAGATGTACGCCATGTTTGTGTTGTTCAGGATCCGTCACTTTGAGAGCTTACGATGAACTCATTACTCAACTAAACGCAAATCCGCTCGGTAGGAAGGTGCGTCTTAGGCTTAGCTACCATTTCCAAGTTGAATCAGTCGTTAAGATGGTCTATAGAGTGAGAACAAAGTGAAAACGTCCAGCAGCCGCATAACTAGAATGGTGGAGGAAGTACAAACATTAGGGCATAGAAAGTTGGAGTTGGGGACCTCCAAGAGAACCATGAGAGGGAAGGGGTTCTCCAAGAGCTAGGGAAGGATAGTAAGAACCTTCCTAGCAGCAAGGATGCAACCCTCATCATGAGGTCCTTGAGGTGTCACATGCAAAATCCAATCTAGTTGGATTTTGCCTAGGTGTTACAACATTTGCAACCCATGCTAGAAACTTCTAGCCACCCCAATCCAAAAGTCAAAGTTGGCTTCCTAACCACCCAACCAAAGATCCCTTTATAGTCATGTCCCAAGTAATCACCCAAATTAGATATAACCCCAAAAAGGTAATAAGAAATCCAAATCTTGGAAATCTTGTAACTTGGGCGATCTTGGTCGGAATAAGGCGATCTTGGTATCGTTGGAAAGCTCTGGATTTCTCCTGCATGATCAAGCAGTTAGACTTGGAGAAAAACACAGAGATGATAATATCCAACAGCCATGCACAATGACATACGCTCATGCAAATCATGCAAGCACAAATAGCACGAGCACTCAGCAGGACGTTAGGATGACATGCACTCAGAATGACGTGCATCCAACAAACTCCCCCTCAGACTAACGGACTGCATGCACACACACCCACACACATGCATAGTCTCATGCACACAATCACACATGCATTCATGACATTGCTGCCCACACTAGTGCAATGCCATGCCGCACATCTTAGCACACTTCCAATGTGCGCTCTCGGGAAGTCTCTTTGTAAGAAAATCTGCCGCTTGCTTGCTAGCCTTCACATGGTGAAGCTCAACAGCTCCCTCCTTCACCATCTGCCTCACCCAGTGCCACTTAATCTTCATGTGCTTGTTCAGCCCATTCAGGATAGGATTATTGGCCATGCCAATAGCAGCCTCGCTGTCGGAGAAAAGTGGTGTAGGTCCCTCCTGTTCAGCTCCCATGTCCTGCAGCAGCTTCCTCAGGAGCACGATCTCCTTGATGGCATGGTACATCGCCATGTACTCTGCCTCTCCGGAAGACTGAGCAATCTCACTCTGCTTCTTGGACCTCCAGCTCACTGGTCCACCTCCGACCATGCACACAAAGCCGCCAACCGATGACTGATCCTCATCCTCTGAGGCCCATGTGGCGTCGGTGAAGCACGACAGCTTCAAGGTACCAGGCGTGACCCCATCTGCTCCAATCTGTTTCAGCTGGCCGCCAGCTGAAAACTGAACACCAGCAGATGCCGTTGATCCAAGGTAGCGCACCAAGCGCTTTGCCACCTCCAACTGCTCCACAGTGGGCCGTTGCACAACTCTGGCCAGCTGCCCCACTCCGAATGAAGCATCAGGTCGCGTATGCACAGCTGCATACATCACACTCCCAATGAGTGACTGGTACTCATTCTGCTGCTCATCCTCAAGCACATCATCCTCCTCTGCTGCCTTCTTCAATTTGAAGCCTGCAGGGAACGGTGTCATCACAGTGCGACCCCCAGTCACACCATACCGCTCCATGACACCAGAGATGTAGTGTGACTGATGCACCTTCAGCCACCTCCTCTCAACATCCCTCTCAATCTGCAGCCCCAAGTAGTAGTGGACATCCCCCAGCATCTTGCACTTGAAGTTGTCCATCAGCAGCTTCTGTGTCCTCTCAATCTGCTCCATGGAAGGTGAGAACAGCAGTATGTCGTCGACATACACCAGCAGCAAAAGCAGTTGCTCCCCCTCTCCAAGCAGAAACAAGCTGTGATCCGCCTGGGACGTCTTAAAGCCTCCACCCAGCAGCACCTCCTCCAGCTTCTCGTACCAACACCTGGGTGCTTGCTTAAGGCCATAGATGGCCTTCTTAAGCTTGCACACCCGGCTGGTCCCATCCTCATAGCCGTCGGGCTGCGCCATGTAGATATCCTCCAGCAGTATTCCATTGAGGAATGCAGTGGTGATATCCATCTGCTTCACGTGCCATCCCTTCACAGCTGCGCCAGCCATCAAAGTCCTCGGTGTCAATGGCTTAGCAACGGGAGCGAAGATCTCCCCAAAGTCGACCTTCTCCTTCTGCTGAAACCCCTTGGCGACCAAACGGCTCTTGAACCGCTCCAGCGCACCATCAGCACCACTCTTCACTTTGAAGACCCACTTGCTGCTGATCGGCCGTCGCCCCTCGGGTAACTCAACAAGCTCCCAAGTCCCATTCTCAATGAGACTGTTGAACTCTGCATCCATGGCAGCCTTCCACTCCTCCTTCTGGGGTCCACTAAGTGCCTCCTCCACTGTGGCTGGTTCTCCAGGCAAGGGTGTGAAGAAACAGAACGCCATCTCCTCATCCTCTCCCTCATCCGCCTGAACCGCCATGGCACCTTGCTTGGGTCCTCCCAAACGGCTATACTTCAGCCTTGAGGGTGCTGCTGCCACTCTCTTCTCACGGGTTACAGTCTGCTGCCCATGTGGTGAAGCTCCTCTCTGCACACTCCTCTTGGTGACCTTGGTGTTTGCAGCAGGCTCGGGCTGAGATGGTGAGTCCACACGTGCCGACTCATCCTCCAACCCCTCCTCCGCAGTAGGACCAGCGCCTTGCTGCTCACCACCGCCACTGTGATCACTGGTCAGCTCTGACCCAGGGAGATCCTCAAGGTGCAGCTGAACCTCCTCCACTGCAGACCGCTCAATCTCCTGCAGGCGCAAGCCAATATGCACCTGCTGCTGCTGCTGCCAGTCCTTGTACATGACGTCCTCCACAAACTTGACATCACGGCTGACCAGCGACTTCTTGCTCTTGGGGTCCCACATTAGCCACCCCTTCGAGTCAGGAGCCATCCCAAGATGTACAGCCCACACAGCAGCAACTTCCAGCTTGTGCCTCTGCTCCTTAGGCACCATCACAAGCCCCATGCAGCCCCACACACGCAGCATGTCAATAGATGGCTTCTTCCCAAGCCAACGCTCGTACGGCACCCAATGCTTGTCACCAACATGCGTCAAGACCCTGTTCTTGACCGTGATGACATGGCGAACAGCATCAGGCCAGAACTTGTACGGCATCCCAGCAGCCCCCAACAAGGTCTTAGCCGCCTCCCCAATGGTCCGGTTGGCACGCTCAGCAATGCCGTTCTGCTGCGGTGTTCCAGGGCAGGTCAGCTGATGTCGGATGCCATTTCTCTTGAGGAACTTGGTGAATTCCGCTCCAAGGAACTCTCCACCTCGGTCGCTCCTCAGCACCTTCACCAGCCGCATCGCTTGCCGCTCCACCATCGGCAACCAATCCTCCTTGATTGCCGCTGCAGCATCGCTCTTCTTGGACAAGGGACGCGCCCACGTGAAACGGCTCCATTCGTCCACCATGGTGAGGAAGTAGAGCACTCCCCCAGTCCCCTCAGTCCTCATAGGACCCACCAGGTCCATGTGCACCACCTCCAATGGTGCCTTCGCTGATCCCTCCGCTCGTGGAAACGGGAACCGCGCAAACTTGTTTTGCATGCACGCCTCGCAGCTGCCATAGTGAATGCCATCTCCTTGCAGTTGCAGCCCATGCACGCACTTCTCCTTGTGCATCACCTCTAGTGTAGAAACAGCCACGTGTGCGAGCCGCCGATGCCAAGTCTCCCAATCCGCTTGGCCCGAGGTAGCCGACGCCTTCACCGCCGCGCTTCCTCCAATCAGCTCCTCTCCTTGCACACCTTGCTGCTCCTCCTCGGTAACGCTCTCCTCCATAGATGCCGCCATTGCCGCCTTGCCCGATTTCCGCCAAGGGAGGACCGGGATCTGCCACATCCGCTTGTGGATATCCCCTTTCCACTGCAGGTCCCAAATCAGCCGCTCATCGTTGTAGGCACGATAGCGCTCCGAGCCAATCGTCTCGGTGTTCACACCCGCATCTCCCAACCGGCCGGTAGATATCAGGTTCGCGCACAAGTCCGGCACCCACAGCACGTTCTTCAGCCCCACGAGCTCTCCATCCGCTCCCATGAACTTGGCGCATCCCATGCCCATGACCTTGGCCTTGGCGCCCGTCGCGGATGTGACTGTAGAGATGGGTGCGGGCTGAATCTCATCAAGTAGGTCCGCACGGGGAGTCATGTGCCAAGAGCTCCCGGAGTCAATCACCCAATGGGTGAGGGGGTGTAGGAGAACCTTGGCAGCCATAGCGTGGTCGGTTGCGCCTTCGTTCACAAAGAAGAAGAACCCGGCCTTCCGCTCCTCAGATTTGCCGCCTTTCTCCTCATCCTTCTCCTCTCCACTAGCTCCCATGACTCCCCCACTCCTTGTGCCACCACGCTGGTTGCTTGATGAAGGCGGGGTCCAATCCTTGGGTCGTTGGTAGCACTGCCGCCAACGATGTCCGCGCTTCTTGCAATAGAAGCACACCTCCCCTTGACCCCCGCCGCCATCCTCCTTAGGGTTATCCTTGTTCTTGCCCTTCCACTTCTTCTTGAAGCCACTCTTTCCACCTCCAACTCCATAGCCAGCCCCCTCCTCCGAGCGCTCCACACTCCGCCTCCGCAGGTCCTCCTCTAGGATGCGCGCGCGAATGTAATCCACGCTCCATTGGGGTTGTTGGGAGTTGAGGTTGATCGCTAGGGCAGACCATGACTCCGGCAGCCGTATCACGATCTCCACGCATTGCACGAGCTCCGGGTACACCACACCGCCTCCTTGGAGCTTCGTGAAGATGTCCCGCATCTCATCCAACACCGGTTGCATCGGCTCTCCATCAACGAACTTGATGTCGCGCAGCCGCCGCGCGAGTAGCACGATGCCGGTAGCATGTGTCGGTGAGTGCACATCCAGAAGCTTCCTCCAAGCCTTGGGGCCACACTCTGGATCACCCAAGAGGTCCTTGATGTGGTCAAGTTGCCGTCCGCCCACCGCTTGCACCATGAGCATGTACGCGTCGAACGATCGCTTGATCCACGCTCCTTTCAGCTCCGCGGCCTCCGGCATCTTCTCCTTTCCCTCCACCAAATCCAATAGCTTGTATTGGGTATACATCAGCCTCATGCGGAAACTCCAGTGCTCGTAGTCCTCCCCCATGAATTTCTCAATAGAGAAAGCTTTCACAGGATCCACGGTAGTAGGAGATGGTGTAGAAGAAGTAGGTAGCGTAGGGTTGGCTGGTTGGTGAGTCCCCACTCCTCCACCAGCAACTCCCCCTTGATCTCCAGCCTCTCTACTTCTATCCATCTCGCCACTAGCACCTCCGGAGTTCGTACCAACTATATTGAGGCCTTATGAACGGTGGAAACTTGAGAAATCGTTTGGAGAGAATTCTGCCAGAAATTTTGATTCTACGAAAATCGCCGTCGCCGACTCAATACTTCGAATTAGAACGCGATTCGACCACCAATCGAACGTTCGCAAGCCGAGCTACTAGAAAATGGTCTCACTCGACAACACTAGTTGAGTATTCACGACGATTCGTCGTCTCAAAGTCGACTACCCGCTCTGATACCACTTGTTGTTCAGGATCCGTCACTTTGAGAGCTTACGACGAACTCATTACTCAACTAAACGCAAATCCGCTCGGTAGGAAGGTGCGTCTTAGGCTTAGCTACCATTTCCAAGTTGAATCAGTCGTTAAGATGGTCTATAGAGTGAGAACAAAGTGAAAACGTCCAGCAGCCGCATAACTAGAATGGTGGAGGAAGTACAAACATTAGGGCATAGAAAGTTGGAGTTGGGGACCTCCAAGAGAACCATGAGAGGGAAGGGGTTCTCCAAGAGCTAGGGAAGGATGGTAAGAACCTTCCTAGCAGCAAGGATGCAACCCTCATCATGAGGTCCTTGAGGTGTCACATGCAAAATCCAATCTAGTTGGATTTTGCCTAGGTGTTGCAACATTTGCAACCCATGCTAGAAACTTCTAGCCACCCCAATCCAAAAGTCAAAGTTGGCTTCCTAACCACCCAACCAAAGATCCCTTTATAGTCATGTCCCAAGTAATCACCCAAATTAGATATAACCCCAAAAAGGTAATAAGAAATCCAAATCTTGGAAATCTTGTAACTTGGGCGATCTTGGTCGGAATAAGGCGATCTTGGTATCATTGGAAAGCTCTGGATTTCTCCTGCATGATCAAGCAGTTAGACTTGGAGAAAAACACAGAGATGATAATGTCCAACAGCCATGCACAATGACATACGCTCATGCAAATCATGCAAGCACAAATAGCACGAGCACTCAGCAGGACGTTAGGATGACATGTACTCAGAATGACGTGCATCCAACAGTTTGCTCAGCTCGGCCTGCGTCGGGGAGCAACTGCCAGCTATGCCGGTGGGGCCGCAGTGGTGCCGATGGGTGGTACCCCGCCGCCGATGAGTGCCGTGGACAAGGCACGTGTGCTTGTGCTGCAGGAGACCAACCCATTCCCGGTATGTGGCGGGTTGGGGTTGACGTGGCAACCAGGGCAGGGTTGGGAATGACCTGGCGGTTGGAAAGGGTGCGCGGGAGCGGTGCAGGGCCACACGTGACTCCACACGTGGGCGGGGGCTGACGTGGCTCTTTCGGATCTCTGTGTGCGACGTGGCTAGTGGGTTGGGTTGGTGGGTTTAGACGGCGGACGCAAGAGGGTGTGACGTGGCGGGATGTGTGGCTTGGTGCTGACGTGGCACCTTGGAAGGGCACACGGGAGCGGCGCTCAACGAGGCGCCGCGTGTCAGGTGGGTGGGGTGTGACGTGGCATGGGGTGGGCGGGTGTGACGTGGCACGTGGGGCTGGCTGCTACCTGACGTGGCGGATGCAGGAGGGTGTGCAGTGGCGGGATGTGTGGCTTGGTGCTGACGTGGCGGCTTGGACGGGTACACGGGAGCGGCGCGTGACGACGCAACACGTGTGCGGTGGGTGGCTTGGTGACGTGGCATGGGGTGGGCGGGTATGACGTGGCACGTGGGGCTGGCTGATCCCTGACGTGGCGGACGCAAGGGCGTGTGACGTGGCGGGATGTGTGGCTTGGTGCTGACGTGGCGGCTTGGAAGGGCACAAGGGAGCGGCGCTCAACGAGGCGACGCGTGTTAGGTGAGTGGGGGGTGACGTGGCATGGGGTGGGCGGGTGTGACGTGTCACGTGGGGCTGGCTGCTCCCTGACGTGGCGGATGCAGGAGGGTGTGCCGTGGCGGGATGTGTGGCTTGGTGCTGACGTGGCGGCTTGGTAGGGTACACGGGAGCGGCGCGTGACGACGCTACACGTGTCAGGTGGGTGGGGGGTGACGTGGCATGGGGAGGGTGGGTGTGACGTGTCACGTGGGGCTGGCTGATCCCTGACGTGGCAGACACAAGGGCGTGTGACGTGGCGGGATGTGTGGCTTGGTGCTGACGTGGCGGCTTGGAAGGGTACACGGGAGCGGCGCGTGACGACGCTACACGTGTCAGGTGGGTGGGGGTGACGTGGCATGGGGAGGGTGGGTGTGACGTGTCACGTGGGGAGGGTCTTTGGTGGATTTGGCGGATGCAGGAGGGTGGGTGGGGGGTGACGTGGCATAGGGTGGGTGGATATGACGTGGCAAGTGGGGCTGGTTCCTCCCTGACGTGGCGGACGCGGGAGGGTTGGTCACGCGGCCAGAGTCATAATTGATGGTTTCTCTCTCCCCGTGTCGTGTTGTAAATCCACACCCATGCGCAGAGCAAAGCCTACTTAGTGTGCTCTCAGCTCCTGTTTCTGAACCCCCCGGAGAAGATTCAGTATTACCCTGCACCGGAGGAAGTGTTCGAGGCGTTCGCTGTCCACTTGTCTCACGAAGGGCTAGAGTCAATGAAGCTGCTGTGGTTGCACAACGACAAGTCAACCATGGGTGTCTTCAACCACCAGATGTCATCAACCAGGTCAACAATCAACAGCACCCTCAAGCCAGCAACGTACGCCGGCATGGGTCTCTCCGATTACGCCAATGCGGTGGATAGCCTGCCCACTGAGCTACGCCCGGAGAAGTGGTTCAACGACGAGCAGCTCCTGGCCGAGTACAGAGATGGTATGTGTGTCTCAAACACACCATATCCCCCTGCCCATAAGCCAGTCAGCAGCTACAAATAACCGTGCCGTGGTACTCTGACCCTGTCTCTCACCCCCCCACTTGATCTATCTGCACCCCCTTTCCAACCCATATGCTCCCTCACAAAATGCAGAACAGTGGACCATCAACTGGCACTTTGACAAGGCCACCGGAACGCCCTTCAGCAACCCCTTGTTTGCTTATGCGTTCAAGCTCTCCTTCAAGAGGAGCGGGGTCGTGTTCACCAAGTTCAAGAGCCGCATGGTGGCATGGGGCCTGTTTTCGGTAAGGAGGTAGATACGTGACACTACACCCATGCCTCATCCCCTAAACCCCTCGCCTGTACTTCATCTAAAACCCAGGTCGCTTAGGCGTTTGCGGTTACGTAGGGTGTGACGTCTTCACTGCTTTCAGTTGGATCATATGCCCATAACCTCCCCTCATACACCATCCACCCAACCCTACACCACATTGCAGATCGAGTGGCCCCTTCTGCAGGACAAGCGCCGCAAGCGTATTCCGGCCCAGCCGGAACAAAACAGGCCGGACTACTTCGAGTGGTGTGACAAGGTCAAACAGATGGTACACTTTGCCGTTGTGGAGCGACGCATCCCACACGATCCGGCTCAGGGTGCGTTCGTCTTCCCGAACAAGTTCCTCATCGACGATGGCGACCTTGGAGATGTTGTTCTTGCCTACCGGGGGCTTGCAGGGCCCACCATTGCGTAGACTATTTGACTGGGTGTTAAAACTGCTGGTTGTTAGAATGCTGAATAATGGAAGCTGTAACCCGCGAATATTGAATGTAATTCTGAAATCCTCAATTCCCAGAATAAAACAAAAACAAAATCCATTTTTAAATGATTTGGTCACAAAACTGACCCTAAACGGATTGCGCGCGAATGTCAGCCGGAACAGCACGCGTGCCAAATTGGAACTTGACCCGAGCCAAGCCTTGTCGCGAGATGTGTGTCGGAGCTCCTATCAAATGACTCAAACCGTCGGTCGAAATTCGGTCCCGAATTTTTTACGCGAAGACAATCCCGATCAAAATTCGTCCAAACTTGGCATAGGGTTTTTGTGATGGCTAGACCCTTGTTCCTGCAATTTTGCATACGCTATGCCCTTGTTCTTGCTATTTTGCACACGCTAGACCCTTGTTCTTCCATTTTTGCACACGCTAGCCCCTTTTTCTTGCTATTTTGCACACGCTCGGCCCTTGTTCTTGCTATTTTGCACACGCTAGCCCCTTTTTTTTGCTATTTTGCACACACTAGGCCCTTGTTCTTGCAATTTTGCACACACTAGGCCCTTGTTCTTGAAATTTTGCACACGCTAGGCCCTTGTTCTTGCAATTTTGCACACGCTAGGCCCTTGTTCTTGCAATTTTGCACATGCTAGGCCCTTGTTTTTGCAATTTTGCACACGCTAGACCCTTGTTCTTGCAATTTTGCACACGCTATGCTCTTGTTCTTGCTATTTTGCACATGCTAGACCCTTGTTCTTGCAATTTTGCACACGCTAGGCCCTTGTTCTTGCAATTTTGCACACGCTATGCCCTTGTTCTTGCTATTTTGCACACGCTAGACCCTTGTTCTTCCAATTTTGCACATGCTAGGCTCTTGTTCTTGCAATTTTGCACACGCTAGGCCCTTGTTCTTGCAATTTTGCACATGCTAGGCCCTTGTTCTTGCAATTTTGCACACGGTAGGCCCTTGTTCTTGCTATTCTGCACACGCTAGACCCTTGTTCTTGCAATTTTGCACACGCTAGGCCCTTGTTCTTGCTATTTTGCACACGCTAGCCCCTTTTTCTTGTTATTTTGAACACACTAGGCCCTTGTTCTTGAATTTTGCACACACTAGGCCCTTGTTCCTGAAATTTTGCACACCCTAGGCCCTTGTTCCTGCAATTTTGCATTCGCTAGGCCCTTGTTCTTGCAATTTTGCACACGCTAGGCCCTTGTCCTTGCTATTTTGCACACGCTAGACCCTTGTTCTTCCAATTTTGCACACGCTATGCCCTTGTTCTTGCTATTTTGCACACACTAGGCCCTTGTTCTTGAAATTTTGCACACGCTAGGACCTTGTTCTTGCAATTTTGCACACGCTAGGCCCTTGTTCTTGCAATTTTGCACACGCTAGGCCCTTGTTCTTGCAATTTTGCAGACGCTAGTCCCTTGTTCTTGCTATTTTGCACACGCTAGACCCTTGTTCTTGCAATTTTGCACATGTTAGGCCCTTGTTCTTGCAATTTTGCACACGCTAGGCCCTTGTTCTTGAAATTTTGCACAAGCTAGGCCCTTGTTCTTACTATTTTGCACACGCTAGCCCCTTTTTCTTGCTATTTTGCACACACTAGGCCCTTGTTCTTGCAATTTTGCACACACTAGGCCCTTGTTCCTGAAATTTTGCACACACTATGCCCTTGTTCTTGCAATTTTGCACACGCTAGGCCCTTATCCTTGCAATTTTGCACACGCTAGGCCCTTGTTCTTGCTATTTTGCATACGCTAGGCCCTTGTTCTTGCAATTTTGCACACGCTATGCCCTTGTTCTTGCTATTTTGCAAACGCTAGGCCCTTGTTCTTGCTATTTTGCACATGCTAGACCCTTGTTCTTGCAATTTTGCACACGCTAGGCCCTTGTTCTTGCAATTTTGCACACGCTATGCCCTTGTTCTTGCTATTTTGCACACGCTAGACCCTTGTTCTTCCAATTTTGCACATGCTAGGCCCTTGTTCTTGCAATTTTGCACACGCTAGGCCCTTGTTCTTGCAATTTTGCACATGCTAGGCCCTTGTTCTTGCAATTTTGCACACACTAGGCCCTTGTTCTTGCTATTCTGCACACGCTAGACCCTTGTTCTTGCAATTTTGCACACGCTAGGCCCTTGTTCTTGCTATTTTGCACACGCTAGCCCCTTTTTCTTGTTATTTTGAACACACTAGGCCCTTGTTCTTGCAATTTTGCACACACTACGCCCTTGTTCCTGAAATTTTGCACACCCTAGGCCCTTGTTCCTGCAATTTTGCATTCGCTAGGCCCTTGTTCTTGCAATTTTGCACACGCTAGGCCCTTGTCCTTGCTATTTTGCACACGCTAGACCCTTGTTCTTGCAATTTTGCACACGCTATGCCCTTGTTCTTGCTATTTTGCACACGCTAGGCCCTTGTTCTTGCAATTTTGCACACGCTAGGACCTTGTTCTTGCAATTTTGCACACGCTAGGCCCTTGTTCTTGCAATTTTGCACACGCTAGGCCCTTGTTCTTGCAATTTTGCAGACGCTAGTCCCTTGTTCTTGCTATTTTGCACACGCTAGACCCTTGTTCTTGCAATTTTGCACACGTTAGGCCCTTGTTCTTGCAATTTTGCACACGCTAGGCCCTTGTTCTTGAAAATTTGCACAAGCTAGGCCCTTGTTCTTACTATTTTGCACACGCTAGCCCCTTTTTCTTGCTATTTTGCACACACTAGGCCCTTGTTCTTGCAATTTTGCACACACTAGGCCCTTGTTCCTGAAATTTTGCACACACTAGGCCCTTGTTCTTGCAATTTTGCACACGCTAGGCCCTTGTTCTTGCAATTTTGCACACACTAGGCTCTTGTTCTTGCTATTTTGCACACGCTAGGCCCTTGTTCTTGCAATTTTGCACTCGCTAGGCCCTTGTTCTTGCTATTTTGCACACGCTAGCCCCATTTTCTTGCTATTTTGTACACACTAGGCCCTTGTTCTTGCAATTTTGCACACGCTATGCCCTTGTTCTTGCTATTTTGCACACGCTAGGCCCTTGTTCTTGCTATTTTGCACACGCTAGCCCCTTTTTCTTAATATTTTGCACACACTGGGCCCTTGTTCTTGCAATTTTGCACACCCTAGGCCCTTGTTCCTGAAATTTTGCACACGCTAGGCCCTTGTTCTTGCAATTTTGCACACGCTAGGCCCTTGTTCTTGCAATTTTGCACACGCTAGGCTCTTGTTCTTGCTATTTTGCACACGCTAGGCCCTTGTTCTTGCAATTTTGCACACGCTAGGCCCTTGTTCTTGCTATTTTGCACACGCTAGCCCCATTTTCTTGCTATTTTGCACACACTAGGCCCTTGTTATTGCAATTTTGCACACGCTATGCCCTTGTTCTTGCTATTTTACACACGCTAGGCCCTTGTTCTTGCTATTTTGCACACGCTAGACCCTTGTTCTTGCAATTTTGCACACGCTAGGCCCTTGTTCTTGCAATTTTGCACACGCTATGCCCTTGTTCTTGCTATTTTGCACACGCTAGACCCTTGTTCTTGTAATTTTGCACACGCTAGGCCCTTGTTCTTGCAATTTTGCACACGCTAGGCCCTTGTCTTGCAATTTTGCACTCGCTAGGCCCTTGTTCTTGCAATTTTGCACACGCTAGGCCCTTGTTCTTGCTATTTTGCACACGCTAGCCCCATTTTCTTGTTATTTTGAACACACTAGGCCCTTGTTCTTGCAATTTTGCACACACTAGGCCCTTGTTTCTGAAATTTTGCACACACTAGGCCCTTGTTCTTGCAATTTTGCATTTGTTAGGCCCTTGTTCTTCCAATTTTGCACACGCTAGGCCCTTGTCCTTGCTATTTTGAACACGCTAGCTCGTGGACCAGGCAAGATCCTGGACCAGGCAAGCTCATGGACCAGGCAAGCTCCTGGACCAGGAACCCTCCTGGACCAGGCACGCTCCTGGACAAGGCAAGCTTCTAGACCAGGCAAGCTCCTGGACCAGGCAAACTCCTCGATCAGGCAAGCTTGTGGACCAGGCACGCTCCTGGACCACGCAAGCTCCTTGACCAGGCAAGCTCCTAAACCACGCAAGCTCTTGGACCAGGCAAGCTCGTGGACCATGCAAGCTCGTGGACTAGGCAAGCTCCTGGACCAGGCAAGCTCCTAGACAAGGCAAGCTCCTAGACCACGCAAGCTCTTGGACGAGGCAAGCTCCTGGACCAAGCACGCACGTGGACCAGGCACGATCTTGGACCAGGCAATCACTTGGACCTGGCAAGTTCCTGGACCATGCAATCTCTTGGACTAGGCACGCTCCTGGACCAAGCAAGCTCTTGGATCAGGCAAACTTCTGGACCAAGGAGATCCTGGACCAGGCAAGCTCTTGGATCAGGCACGCTTCTGAACCAGGCAAGCTCCTGGACCAGGCAAGCTCGTGGACCAGGCAAGCTCCTGGACCAGGCTAGCTCCTGGACCAGGCAAGCTCTTGGACAAGGCAAGCTCCTGGACCTCGCAAGCTCTTGGACTAGGCATCCTCGTGGACCAGGCACGCTCTTGGACCAGGAAGGCTTCTGGACCAAGCAAGCTCTTGGACCACGCAAGCTCCTGGACCAGGCAAGCTTGTGGACCAGGCAGGCTCCTAGACCAGGCAAGCTCCTGGACCAAGCAAGCTCCTCGACCAGGCACACTCGTGGACCAGGCACGCTCTTGGCCCAGGCACGCTCTTGGACCAGGCAAGTTCTTGGACCATGCAAGCTCCTGGACCAGGCACGCTCGTGGACCAGGCACGCTCCTAGCCTAGGCACGCTCCTGGAATAGGCAACCTCATGGACCAAGCACGCTCCTTGACCAGGCAAGCTCCTGGACGAGGCAAGCTCCTAGACCATGCAAGCTCTTCGACCAGGCACGCTCCTTGACGAGGCAAGCTCTTGGACCAGGCACGCGTCTGGACCAAGCAAGCTCCTGGACCAGGGAAGCTCCTGGACCACGCAAGCTCTTGGACCAAGCAGGCATCTAGACAAAGCAAGCTCCTGGACCTGGCAAGCTCCTGGACCATGCAAGCTTCTCGACAAGGCAAGCTCCTGGACCAGGCAATCTCTTGGACCAGGCAAGCTCCTGGCCCAAGGAAGCTCCTGGACCAGGCAAGCTCGTGGACCGGGCACGCTCCTGGACCAGGCTTTTTCCTAGACGAGGCAAGTTCCTGGACCTTGCAAGCTCCTGGACTTGGCAAGCTCCTGTTCCAGGCACGCTCCTGGACTAGGCAAGCTCCTAGACTAGGCAAGCTCCTCGACCACGCAAGCTCCTGGACCAGGCGAATTCGTGGTCCAGGCACGCTCCAGGACCAGGCAAGCTCCTGGACAAGGCAAGCTCCTGGACCAGGAACGCTCCTGGAACAGGAAAGCTCCTGTACTTGGCAAGCTCCTGGACCACGCAAGCTCCTGGACCAGGCACGCTCCTAGACCAGGCAAGATCCCAGACCACGCAAGCTCATGGACCAGGCAAGCTCCTGGACCAGGCAAGCTCCTGGACGAGGCACGCTTGCTGACCAGGCAAGCTCTTGGACCAGGCAAACTCCTGGACCACGCAAGCTCTTGGACCAGGCACGCTCCTGGACCAAGCAAGCTCTTGGACAGGGCAAGCTCCTGGACCGGGCAAGCTCTTGGACAAGGCAAGCTCCTAGACCGGGCAAACTCGTGGACTAGGCACGCTCCTGGACCAGGCAAGATCCTGGACCAGGCAAGCTCCTGGACCAGGCACGCTCCTGGACCAGGCAAGCTCCTAGACTAGGCAAGATCCTGGACCAGGCGAGCTCCTGGACCAGGCAAGCTCGTGGACCAGCCATGCTCCTGGACCAGCCAAGCTCCTGGACAGGGCATGCTCCTAAACCACGAAAGCTCTTGGACCAGGCAAGCTCTTGGACCAGGCAAGCTTCTGGACCAGGCAAGCTCCTTAACCAGGCAAGCTCATGGACCAGGCACGGTCCTGGACCAGGCAAGATCCTAGACCAAGCAAGCTCCTGGACCAGGCAAGCTCCTGGACCATGCAAGCTCGTGGATCGGGCAAGCTCCTAGACCAGGCAAGCTCCTAGACCAGGCAAGCTCGTGGACCACGCGAGCTTTTGGACCAGGCATGCTCCTGGACCAGGCAAGCTCTTGGACCAGGTAGGCTTCTGGACCGGGCAAGCTGCTGGACAAGGCAAGCTCCTCGACTAGGCAAACTCGTGGACCAGGCACGCTCCTGGACCAGGCAAGATCCTGGTCTAGGCAAGCTCATAGACCAGGCAAGCTCCTGGACCAGGAACGCTCCTGGACCAGGCACGCTCTTGGACCAGGCAAGCTCCTAGACCAGGCAAGGTCCTGGACCTGGCAAGCTCATGGACCAGGCACGCTCCTGGACCAGGCAAGCTCCTGGACCAGGCAAGCTCCTAAACCACGCAAGCTCTTGGACCAGGCAAGCTCGTGGAACAGACAAGCTCGTGGACGAGGCAGGCTCCTGGACCAGGCAAGCTCCTAGACCAGGCAAGCTCCTGGACCAGCCAAGCTCGTGGACCAGGCACGCTTCTGGACCAGGCAAGCTCGTGGACCATGCAAGTTCTTGGACCAGGCACGCTCCTGGAACAGGCAAGCTCTTGGACCAGGCAGGCTTCTGGACCAGGCAAGCTCTTGGACCAGGCAAGCTCCTGGACCAGGCAAGCTCCTGGACGAGGCAAGCTCCTAGACTAGGCAAGCTCCTGGAATAGGCAAGCTTCTGGACCAAGCAAGCTCCTGGACCACGCAAGCTCGTGGACGAGGCACGCTCGTAGACAAGGCACGCTCCTGGACCAGGCAAGCTCTTGGACCACGCAGGCTCGTGGACCAGGCACGCTCCTGGACAAGGCAAGCTCCTGAACCATGCAAGCTCCTGGACCAGGCACGTTAGTGGATGAGGCACGCTCTTTGACCAGGCAAGCTCCTAGACCAGGCAAGCTCCAGGACCACGCAAGCTCTTGGACCAGGCAGGCTCCTGGACCAGGCAAGCTCTTGGACCAGGTAGGCTTCTGGACCAAGCAAGCTCTTGGACCAGGCAAGCTCCTGGACCAGGCAAGCTCCTGGACCAGGCAAGCTCCTGGACCAGGCAAGCTCCTAGACCAAGCACGCTCTTGGACCAGGCACGCTCCTGGACCAGGCAAGCTCTTGGACCAGGCAGGCTCGTGGACCAAGCAAGCTCCTGGACTAGGCAAACTCCTGGACAAGGCATGCTCCTGGACCAGGCAAGCTCTTGGACCAGGCACGCTCGTGGAGCAGGCACGCTCCTGGACCAGGCACGCTCCTGGACCAGGCAAGCTCGTGGACCAGGCACGCTTCTGGACCAGGCAAGCTCCTTGACCAGGCAAGCTCCTAGACCAAGCAAGCTCGTGGACCAAGCACACTCCCGGACCAGGCAAGCTCCTGGACCAAGCAAGCTCCTGGACCAGGCAAGCTCTTAAACCAGGCACGCTCCTGGACCAGGCAAGCTCTTGGACCAGGCAGGCATCTAGACTAAGCAAGCTCCTGGACCTGGCAAGCTCCTGGTCCACGCAAGCTTTTGGACCAGGCAAGCTCCTGGACCAGGCAATCTCTTGGACAAGGCAAGCTCCTGGTCCAAGAAAGCTCCTGGACCAGGCAAGCTCGTGGACCGGGCACGCTCCTGGACCAGGCAAGTTCCTAGACGAGGCAAGCTCGTGGACCAGGCAAGCTCCTGGACCTTGCAAGCTCCTGGACTTGGCAAGCTCCTGTACCAGGCACGCTCCTGGACCAGGCAAGCTCCTAGACTAGGCAAGCTCCTCGACCATGCAAGCTCCTGGACCAGGCAAACTCATGGACCAGGCACGCTCCAGGACCAGGCAAGCTCCTGGACAAGGCAAGCTCCTGGACCAGGAACGCTCCTGGAACAGGAACGCTCCTGTACCAGGCAAGCTCCTGGACCAGGCAAGCTCCTGGACCACGCAGGCTCCTAGACCAGGCAAGATCCTAGTCGAGGCAAGCTCCTGGACCAGGCAAGCTCCTGGACCAGGCAAGCTCCTGGACCAGGCACGCTCCCTGACCAGGCAAGCTCCTGGACCACGCAAGCTCTTGGACCAGGCACGCTCCTGGACCAGGCAAGCTCTTGGAACGGGCAAGCTCTTGGACCAGGCAAGCTCCTGGACAAGGCAAGCTCCTAGACCGGGCAAACTCGTGGACCAGGCACGCTCCTGGACCAGGCAAGATCCTGGACCAGGCAAGCTCATAGACCATACAAGCTCCTGGACCAGGAACGCTCCTAGACCAGGCACGCTCCTGGACAAGGCCAGCTCCTAGACCAGGCAAGGTCCTGGACCAGGCAAACTCCTCGACCAGGTAAGCTCCTAAACCAAGCAAGCTCTTGGACCAGGCAAGCTCGTGGACCATGCAAGCTCGTGGACCAGGCAAGCTGCTGGACCAGGCAAGCTCCTAGACCAGGCAAGCTCCTAGACCACGCAAGCTCCTGGACGAGGCAAGCTCCTGGACCAGGCACGCTCGTGGACCAGGCACGATCTTGGACCAGGCAATCACTTGGACCAGGCAAGCTCCTGGACCATGCAATCTCTTGGACTAGGCACGCTCCTGGACCAAGCAAGCTCTTGGATCAGGCAAGCTTCTGGACCAGGGAGATCCTGGACCAGGCAAGCTCTTGGACCAGGCAAGCTCCTGGACCAGGCAAGCTCCTTGACCAGGCAAGCTTTTGGACCAGGCACGCTTCTGGACCAGGCAAGCTCCTGGACCAGGCAAGCTTCTGGACCAGGCAAGCTCTTGGACAAGGCAAGCTCCTCGACCTCGCAAGCTCTTGGACCAGGCATGCTCGTGGACCAGGAACGCTCTTGGACCAGACAGGCTTCTGGACCAAGCAAGCTCCTAGACCACGCAAGCTCCTGGACCAGGCAAGCTTGTGGACCAGGCAGGCTCCTGGACCAAGCAAGCTCCTGGACCAAGCAAGCTCCTGGACCAGGCACACTCGTGGACCAGGCACGCTGCTGGACCAGGCAAGCTCTTGGACCAGGCACGCTCTTGGACCAGGTAAGCTCTTGGACCACGTAAGCTCCTGGACCAGGCACGCTCGTGGACCAGGCACGCTCCTAGCCTAGGCACGCTCCTGGAACAGGCAACCTCGTGGACCAAGCACGCTCCTTGACCAAGCAAGCTCCTGGACGAGGCAAGCTCCTAGACCATGCAAGCTCTTGGACCACGCACGCTCCTGGACCAGGCAAGCTCTTGGACCAGGCACGCTTCTTGACCAAGCAAGCTCCTGGACCATGCAAGCCCCTGGACCATGCAAGCTCTTTGACCAGGCACGCTCCTCGACTAGGCAAGCTCCTGGACCAGGCAAGCTCCTGGACCAGGCAAGCTCCTGGACCAGGCAAGCTCCTAGACCAAGCACGCTTTTGGACCAGGCAAGCTCCTTGACTAGGCAAGCTCCTGGACCAGGCAAGCTCCTGGACCAGGCAAGCTCCTGGACAAGGCAAGCTCTTGGACCATGCAAGCTCCTGGACCAGGCAAGCTCCTGGACCAGGCACGCTCGTGGACCAGGCAGGCTCTTGGACTAGGCAAGCTCTTGGACCACGCAAGCTCCTGGACCAGGCAAGCTCTTGGACCAGGCAAGCTCCTAGACCACGCAAGCTCCTAGACCACGCAAGCTCCTGGACCATGCAAGCTCCTAGACCACGCAAGCTCCTGGACCAGGCAAGCTCCTGGACCACGCACGCTCCTGGACCAGGCAGGCTCCTAGACCAGGCAAGCTCCTGGACCAAGCAAGCTCTTGGACCAGGCACTCTCGTGGATCAGGCACGCTCTTGGACCATGCAAGCTCTTGGATCAGGCAGCCTCGTAGACCAGGCACGCTCCTGGACCAGGCAAGCTCTTGGACCAGTCAAGCTCTTGGACCAGGCAAGCTCCTGGACCAGGCACGCTCCTGGACTAGGCAAGCTCCTAGACCAGGCAAGCTCCTGGACCAGGCAAGCTCCTGGACCAGGCAAACTCGCGGACCACGCACGCTCCTGGACCAGGCAAGATCCTGGACCAGGCAAGCTCCTGGACCAGGCAAGCTCCTGGACCAAGCATGCTCCTGGACCAGGCAAGCTCCTAGACCAGGCAAGGTCCTGGACCAGGCAAGCTCCTGGACAACGCAAGCTCTTGGACCTCGCAAGCTCTTGGACCAGGCAAGCTCCTAGACCAGGCAAGCTCTAGGACCAGGCAAGCTCGTGGACCAGGCAAGCTCAAGGACCAAGCAAGCTCCTCGACCAGGCAAGCTCCAGGACTAGGCAAGCTCTTGGACCAGGCAAGCTCCTGGACAAGGCAAGCTCTTGGACCATGCAAGCTCCTGGACCAGGCAAGCTCCTGGACCAGGCACGCTCGTGGACCAGGCAGGCTCTTGGACTAGGCAAGCTCTTGGACCACGCAAGCTCCTGGACCAGGCAAGCTCTTGGACCAGGCAAGCTCCTAGACCACGCAAGCTCCTAGACCACGCAAGCTCCTGGACCATGCAAGCTCCTAGACCACGCAAGCTCCTGGACCAGGCAAGCTCCTGGACCACGCACGCTCCTGGACCAGGCAGGCTCCTAGACCAGGCAAGCTCCTGGACCAAGCAAGCTCTTGGACCAGGCACTCTCGTGGATCAGGCACGCTCTTGGACCATGCAAGCTCTTGGATCAGGCAGCCTCGTAGACCAGGCACGCTCCTGGACCAGGCAAGCTCTTGGACCAGTCAAGCTCTTGGACCAGGCAAGCTCCTGGACCAGGCACGCTCCTGGACTAGGCAAGCTCCTAGACCAGGCAAGCTCCTGGACCAGGCAAGCTCCTGGACCAGGCAAACTCGCGGACCACGCACGCTCCTGGACCAGGCAAGATCCTGGACCAGGCAAGCTCCTGGACCAGGCAAGCTCCTGGACCAAGCATGCTCCTGGACCAGGCAAGCTCCTAGACCAGGCAAGGTCCTGGACCAGGCAAGCTCCTGGACAACGCAAGCTCTTGGACCACGCAAGCTCTTAGACCAGGCAAGCTCCTAGACCAGGCAAGCTCTAGGACCAGGCAAGCTCGTGGACCAGGCAAGCTCAAGGACCAAGCAAGCTCCTCGACCAGGCAAGCTCCAGGACTAGGCAAGCTCTTGGACCAGGCAAGCTCCTGGATCAGGCATGCTCGTGGAACAGGAAAGCTCCTGGACCAGGCAAGCTCGTGGACCAGGCAAGCTCCTGGAGCAGGCAAGCTCCTGGACCAGGCAAGCTCCTGGACTAGGCAAGCTCCTGGACTAGGCAAGCTCCTGGACCAGGCACGCTCCTGGACCAGGCACGCTCCTGGACCGGGCAAGCTCCTAGACCTGGCAAGCTCGTGGACCACGCAAGCTCTTGGACCAGGCACGCTCCAGGACCAAGCAAGCCCTTGGACCAGGCAGGTTTCTAGACCAAGCAAGCTCCTAGACCAGGCAAGCTTCAGGACCAGGCAAGCTCTTGGACCAGGCAAGCTCCTAGACCAGGCAAGCTCTTATAATAGGCAAGCTTTTGGACCAGGCAAGCTCTTTGACAAGGCACGCTCCTGGACCAGGCAAGCTCTTGGACCAGGCAGGCTTCTGGACCAAGCAAGCTCCTGGACCAGGCACACTCCTAGACCAGGCACGCTCTTGGACAAGGCAAGCTCCTGAACCAGGCAAGCTCCTGGACCAGGCAAGCTCCTAGAACATGCAAGCTCCTGGACCAGGCAAGCTCCTAGAAAATGCAAGCTCCCTGACCAGGCAAGCTCCTGGACTAGGCAAGCTCTTGGACGAGGAAAGCTCGTGGACCAGGCAAGCTCCTTGACTAGGCAAGCTAACAGACCAAGAAAGCTCCTAGACAAGGCAAGCTCCTGGACCAGGCAAGCTCCTGGACTAGGCAAGCTCCTGGACCAGGCAAGCTCCTAGACCAGGCACGCTCCTAGACCAGGCAAGCTCCTAGACCAGGCAAGCTCCTGGACCAGGCAAGCTCCTAAACCAGGCAAACTCGTGGACCAAGCACGTTCTTGGACCAGGCAAGCTCCTGGACCAGGCAAGCTCCTGGACCACGCAAGCTCCTGGAGCAGGCAAGCTCTCGGACCAGGCACGCTCCTAGACCAGGCAAGCTCCTAGACCAGGCAAGGTCCTGGACCAGGCAAGCTCCTAGACCAGTCAAGCTCGTGGACGAGGCACGCTCCTGGACCAGGCAAGCTCTTGGACCAGGCAAGCTCCTGGACCACGCAAGCTCTTGGACCAGGCAAGCTCCTGGACCACGCAAGCTCCTGAACTAGGCAAGCTTGTGCAACAGGCACGCTCCTGGACCAGGCAAGCTCCTAGACCAGGCAAGCATCTGGACCAGGCAAGCTCGTGCACCATGCAAGCTCATGGACCAGGCAAGCACGTGGACCAGGCAAGCTCCTGGACCAGACAAGCTCCTGGACTTGGCAAGCTCCTGGACCAGGTAAGCTCGTGGATAAGGCACTCTCCTGGACTAGGAAAGCTCCTGGACCAGGCAAGCTCCTTGACTCGGCAAGCTAACGGACCAAGAAAGCTCCTGGACAAGGCAAGCTCCTGGACCAAGCAAGCTCCTGGACCAGGCAAGCTCCTGGACCACGCAAGCTCCTGGACCAGGCACGCTCCTAGACCAGGCAAACTCCTAGACCAGGCAAGCTCCTGGACCAGGCAAGCTCCTTAACCAGGAAAACTCGTGGACCAAGCACGTTCTTGGACCAGGCATGCTCCTGGACCAGGCAAGCTCCTGGACCAGGCAAGCTCTCGGACTTGGCACGCTCCTGGACCAGGCAAGCTCCTAGATCAGGCAAGGTCCTGGACCAGGCAAGCTCCTAGACCAGGCAAGCTCGTGGACGAGGCACGCTCCTGGACCAGGCAAGCTCTTGGACCAGGCAAGGTCTTGGACCAGGCAAGCTCCTGGACCACGCAAGCTCTTGGACCAGGCAAACTCCTGGACCACGCAAGCTCCTGAACTAGGGAAGCTTGTGCAACAGGCACGCTCCTGGACCAGGCAAGCTCCTAGACCAGGCAAGCATCTGGACCAGGCAAGCTCGTGCACCATGCAAGCTCGTGGACCAGGCAAGCACGTGGACCAGGCAAGCTCCTAGACCAGGCAAGCTCGTGGACGAGGCACGCTCTTGGACCAGGCAAGCTCTTGGACCAGGCAAGCTCTTGGACCAGGCAAGCTCCTGGACCATGCAAGCTCTTGGACCAGGCAAACTCCTGGACCACGCAAGCTCCTGAACTAGGCAAGCTTGTGCAACAGGCACGCTCCTGGACCAGGCAAGCTCCTAGACCAGGCAAGCATCTGGACCAGGCAAGCTCGTGCACCATGCAAGCTCATGGACCAGGCAAGCACGTGGACTAGGCAAGCTCTTGGACCAGGCAAGCTCCTGGACCTGGCAAGCTCCTGGACCAGGCAAGCTCGTGGATTAGGCACTCTCGTGGACTAGGCAAGCTCCTGGACCAGGAAAGCTCCAGGACCAGGCAAGCTCCTGGACCAGGCAAGCTCCAGAACTAGGCAAGCTCCTAGACCAAGCAAGCTCTTGGATCAAGCAAGCTCCTAGACCAGGCATGCTCGTGGACCAGGCACGCTCCTGGACCGGGCAAGCTCTAGGACCTGGCAAGCTCCTGGACAACGCAAGCTCTTGGACCACGCACGCTCGTGGACCTAGCAAGCTCTTGGACCACGCAAGCTCTTGGACCAGGCACGCTCCTGGACCAGGCGCGAGCCTGGTCCAAGAGCTTGCGTGGTCCAAGAGCTTGCTAGGTCCAGGAGCTTGCCCTGTCCAGGAGCGTGCCTGGTCCACGAGCCTGCCTGGTCTACGAGCTTGCCTGGTCCAGGAGCTTGCCTTGTCCAAGAGCTTGCCTGGTCAAGGAGCTTGCCTGGTCCAGGAGCTTGCCTGGTCCACGAGCTTGCCTGGTCCAGGAACTTGCCTGGTCCAGGAGCTTGCCTGGTCCAGAAGCTTGCCTGGACCAGGAGCTTGCCTGGTCCAGGAGCGTGCCTGGTCACAAACTTGCCTGGTCCAGGAGCTTGCCAGGTCCAGGAGCTTGCCCTGTCCAGGAGCGTGCCTGGTCCACGAGCCTGCCTGGTCTAGGAGCTTGCCTGGTCCAGGAGCTTGCCTTGTCCAAGAGCTGGCCTGGTCAAGGAGCTTGCCTGGTCCAGGAGCTTGCCTGGTCTAGGAGCTTGCCTGGTCCAGGAGCCTGCCTGGTCCAGGAGCGTGCCTGGTCCACAAACTTGCCTGGTCCAGGAGCTTGCCTGGTCTAGGAGCTTGCCTAGTCCAAGAGCTTGCCTGGTCCAAGAGCTTGTGTGGTCCATGAGCTTGCCTCGTCCAGGAGCTTGCGTGGTCCAGGAGGGTGCCTGGTCCACGAGCTTGCCTGGTCCAGGAGCTTGCCTGGTCCAGGACCTTGCATGGTCTAGGAGCTTGACTGGTCCAGGAGCGTGCCTGGTCCAGGAGCTTGCCTGGTCCAGTTGCTTGCCTGGTCCAGGAGCTTGCCTGGTTTAGGATCTTGCCTGGTCCAGGAGCGTGCCTGGTCCACGAGTTTGCCTGGTCCAGGAGCTTGCCTGGTCCATGAGCGTGCCTGGTCTAGGAGCTTGCCTGGTCCTGGAGCTTGCCTGGTCCAAGAGCTTGCCTGGTCCACGAGCCTGCCTGGTCCAAGAGCTTGCCCTGTCCAAGAGCGAGCCTGGTCCAAGAGCTTGCGTGGTCCAAGAGCTTGCCAGGTCCAGGAGCTTGCCCTGTCCAGGAGCGTGCCTGGTCCACGAGCCTGCCTGGTCTAGGAGCTTCCCTGGTCCAGGAGCTTGCCTTGTCCAAGAGCTTGCCTGGTCAAGGAGCTTGCCTGGTCCAGGAGCTTGCCTGGTCCACGAGCTTGCCTGGTCCAGGAACTTGCCTGGTCCAGGAGCTTGCCTGGTCCAGAAGCTTGCCTGGACCAGGAGCTTGCCTGGTCCAGGAGCGTGCATGGTCACAAACTTGCCTGGTCCAGGAGCTTGCCTGGTCTAAGAGCTTGCATGGTCCAAGAACTTGCCTGGTCCAAGAGCTTGTGTGGTCCAGGAGCTTGCCTGGTCAAGGAGCTTGCGTGGTCCAGGAGCGTGCCTGGTCCACAAGCTTGCCTGGTCCAGGAGCTTGCCTGGTCCAGGACCTTGCATGGTCTAGGAGCTTGCCTGGTCCAGGAGCGTGCCTGGTCCAGTTGCTTGCCTGGTCCAGGAGCTTGCTAGGTCCAGGATCTTGCCTGGTCCAGGAGCGTGCCTGGTCCACAAGTTTGCCTGGTCCAGGAGCTTTTCTGGTCCATGAGCTTGCCTGGTCCAGGACCTTGCCTGGTCGAGGAGCGTGCCTGGTCCAGGAGCTTGCCTGGTCCAGGAGCTTGCCTGGTCCAAGAACTTGCCTGGTCCATGAGCGCGCGTGGTCCAAGAGCCTGCTTGGTCCAAGAGCTTTCCTGGTCCAAGAGCTTGCCTTATCCAGGAGCTTGCCTGGTCCAGGAGCTTGCTTGGTCCAGGAGCGTGCCTAGTCCAAAAGCTTGCCTAGTCCAGGACCGTGCCTGGTCCAAGAGCTTGCATGGTCCAGGAGCTTGCCTGGTCCAGGAGCGTGCCTGGTCCATGAGCTTGCCTGGTCCAGGAGCATGCCTGGTCCAGGAGCGTGCCTAGTCCACGAGATTGCCTGGTCTAGGAGCGTGCCTGGTTTAGGAGCGTGCCTGGTCCACGAGCTTGCCTGGTCCAGGAGCTTGCCTGGTCCAAGAGCTTGCCTGGTCCACAAGACTGCCTGGTCCAAGAGCTTGCCTTGTCCAAGGGCGTGCCTGGTCCAAGAGCTTGCGTGGTCCAAGAGCTTGCCGGGTCCAGGAGCTTGCCTTGTCCAGGAGCGTGCCTGGTCTACGAGCCTGCCTGATCTAGGAGCTTGCCTGGTCCAGGAGCTTGCCTTGTCCAAGAGCTTGCCTGGTCCAGGAGCTTGCCTGGTCCAGGAGGTTGCGTGGTCCATAAGCTTGCCTAGTCCAGGAACTTGTTTGGTCCAAGAGCTTGCCTGGTCCAGGAGCTTGCCTGGTCCAGGAGCTTGCCTAGTCCAAGAGCGTGCCTGGTCCACGAGCTTGCCTGGTCCAGGAGCTTGCCTGATCTAGGAGCTTGCCTGGTCAAAGAGCTTGCCTGGTCCAAGAGCTTGTGTGGTCCAGGAGCTTGCCTGGTCCAGGAGCTTGCCTGGTCCAAGAACTTGTGTGGTCCAAGAGCTTGCGTGGTCCAGGAGGTGCCTGGTCCACGAGCTTGCCTGGTCCAGGAGCTTGCCTAGTCTAGGAGCTTGCCAGGTCCACGAGCTTGCCTTGTCCAGGAGCTTGCCTAGTCCAGGAGCTTGCCTGGTCTAGGAGCTTACCTGGTCTAGGAGCATGCCTGGTCCAGGAGCTTGCCTGGTCCAGGACCTTGCATGGTCTAGGAGCTTGACTGGTCCAGGAGCGTGCCTGGTCCAGGAGCTTGCCTGGTCCAGTTGCTTGCCTGGTCCAGGAGCTTGCCTGGTTTAGGATCTTGCCTGGTCCAGGAGCGTGCCTGGTCCACGAGTTTGCCTGGTCCAGGAGCTTGCCTGGTCCATGAGCGTGCCTAGTCCAGGAGCTTGCCTGGTCCTGGAGCTTGCCTGGTCCAAGAGCTTGCCTGGTCCACGAGCCTGCCTGGTCCAAGAGCTTGCCTTGTCCAAGAGCGAGCCTGGTCCAAGAGCTTGCGTGGTCCAAGAGCTTGCTAGGTCCAGGAGCTTGCCCTGTCCGGGAGCGTGCCTGGTCCACGAGCCTGCCTGGTCTACGAGCTTGCCTGGTCCAGGAGCTTGCCTTGTCCAAGAGCTTGCCTGGTCAAGGAGCTTGCCTGGTCCAGGAGCTTGCCTGGTCCACGAGCTTGCCTGGTCCAGGAACTTGCCTGGTCCAGGAGCTTGCCTGGTCCAGAAGCTTGCCTGGACCAGGAGCTTGCCTGGTCCAGGAGCGTGCCTGGTCACAAACTTGCCTGGTCCAGGAGCTTGCCAGGTCCAGGAGCTTGCCCTGTCCAGGAGCGTGCCTGGTCCACGAGCCTGCCTGGTCTAGGAGCTTGCCTGGTCCAGGAGCTTGCCTTGTCCAAGAGCTGGCCTGGTCAAGGAGCTTGCCTGGTCCAGGAGCTTGCCTGGTCCACGAGCTTGCCTGGTCTAGGAGCTTGCCTGGTCCAGGAGCCTGCCTGGTCCAGGAGCGTGCCTGGTCCACAAACTTGCCTGGTCCAGGAGCTTGCCTGGTGTAGGAGCTTGCCTAGTCCAAGAGCTTGCCTGGTCCAAGAGCTTGTGTGGTCCATGAGCTTGCCTCGTCCAGGAGCTTGCGTGGTCCAGGAGGGTGCCTGGTCCACGAGCTTGCCTGGTCCAGGAGCTTGCCTGGTCCAGGACCTTGCATGGTCTAGGAGCTTGACTGGTCCAGGAGCGTGCCTGGTCCAGGAGCTTGCCTGGTCCAGTTGCTTGCCTGGTCCAGGAGCTTGCCTGGTTTAGGATCTTGCGTGGTCCAGGAGCGTGCCTGGTCCACGAGTTTGCCTGGTCCAGGAGCTTGCCTGGTCCATGAGCGTGCCTGGTCTAGGAGCTTGCCTGGTCCTGGAGCTTGCCTGGTCCAAGAGCTTGCCTGGTCCACGAGCCTGCCTGGTCCAAGAGCTTGCCCTGTCCAAGAGCGAGCCTGGTCCAAGAGCTTGCGTGGTCCAAGAGCTTGCCAGGTCCAGGAGCTTGCCCTGTCCAGGAGCGTGCCTGGTCCACGAGCCTGCCTGGTCTAGGAGCTTGCCTGGTCCAGGAGCTTGCCTTGTCCAAGAGCTTGCCTGGTCAAGGAGCTTGCCTGGTCCAGGAGCTTGCCTGGTCCACGAGCTTGCCTGGTCCACGAACTTGCCTGGTCCAGGAGCTTGCCAGGTCCAGAAGCTTGCCTGGACCAGGAGCTTGCCTGGTCCAGGAGCGTGCATGGTCACAAACTTGCCTGGTCCAGGAGCTTGCCTGGTCTAAGAGCTTGCATGGTCCAAGAACTTGCCTGGTCCAAGAGCTTGTGTGGTCCAGGAGCTTGCCTGGTCAAAGAGCTTGCGTGGTCCAGGAGCGTGCCTGGTCCACAAGCTTGCCTGGTCCAGGAGCTTGCCTGGTCCAGGACCTTGCATGGTCTAGGAGCTTGCCTGGTCCAGGAGCGTGCCTGGTCCAGTTGCTTGCCTGGTCCAGGAGCTTGCTAGGTCCAGGATCTTGCCTGGTCCAGGAGCGTGCCTGGTCCACAAGTTTGCCTGGTCCAGGAGCTTTTCTGGTCCATGAGCTTGCCTGGTCCAGGACCTTGCCTGGTCGAGGAGCGTGCCTGGTCCAGGAGCTTGCCTGGTCCAGGAGCTTGCCTGGTCCAAGAACTTGCCTGGTCCATGAGCGCGCGTGGTCCAAGAGCCTGCTTGGTCCAAGAGCTTTCCTGGTCCAAGAGCTTGCCTTATCCAGGAGCTTGCCTGGTCCAGGAGCTTGCTTGGTCCAGGAGCGTGCCTAGTCCAAAAGCTTGCCTAGTCCAGGACCGTGCCTGGTCCAAGAGCTTGCATGGTCCAGGAGCTTGCCTGGTCCAGGAGCGTGCCTGGTCCATGAGCTTGCCTGGTCCAGGAGCATGCCTGGTCCAGGAGCGTGCCTAGTCCACGAGATTGCCTGGTCTAGGAGCGTGCCTGGTTTAGGAGCGTGCCTGGTCCACGAGCTTGCCTGGTCCAGGAGCTTGCCTGGTCCAAGAGCTTGCCTGGTCCACAAGACTGCCTGGTCCAAGAGCTTGCCTTGTCCAAGGGCGTGCCTGGTCCAAGAGCTTGCGTGGTCCAGGAGCTTGCCGGGTCCAGGAGCTTGCCTTGTCCAGGAGCGTGCCTGGTCTACGAGCCTGCCTGATCTAGGAGCTTGCCTGGTCCAGGAGCTTGCCTTGTCCAAGAGCTTGCCTGGTCCAGGAGCTTGCCTGGTCCAGGAGGTTGCGTGGTCCATAAGCTTGCCTAGTCCAGGAACTTGCCTGGTCCAAGAGCTTGCCTGGTCCAGGAGCTTGCCTGGTCCAGGAGCTTGCCTAGTCCACGAGCGTGCCTGGTCCACGAGCTTGCCTGGTCCAGGAGCTTGCCTGATCTAGGAGCTTGCCTGGTCAAAGAGCTTGCCTGGTCCAAGAGCTTGTGTGGTCCAGGAGCTTGCCTGGTCCAGGAGCTTGCCTGGTCCAAGAACTTGTGTGGTCCAAGAGCTTGCGTGGTCCAGGAGCGTGCCTGGTCCACGAGCTTGCCTGGTCCAGGAGCTTGCCTAGTCTAGGAGCTTGCCAGGTCCACGAGCTTGCCTTGTCCAGGAGCTTGCCTAGTCCAGGAGCTTGCCTGGTCCAGGAGCTTACCTGGTCTAGGAGCATGCCTGGTCCAGGAGCTTGCCTGGTTCAAAAGCTTGCTTGGTCCAGAAGCATGCCTGCTCCAAACGCTTGCCTGGTCGAGGAGCGTGCCTGGTCCAAGAGCTTGCGTGGTCTAGGAACTTGCCTTGTCCAAGAGCTTGCCTGGTCCAGGAGCGTGCCAGGTCCACGAGCGTGCCTGGTTCAGGAGCTTGCCTGGTCCAGGAGCTTGCCTGGTCCAGGAGCTTGCCTGGTCCAGGAGCGTGCCTGGTCCACGAGCCTGCCTTGTCCAAGAGCTTGCCCAGTCGAGGAGCGTGCGCGGTCCACGAGCGTGCCTGGTCCGGAGTTTGCTTGGTCCTGGAGTTTGCTTGGTCCAGGAGCTTGCCTGGTCCAGGAGCTCGCCTGGTCCAAGAGCTTGCCTGGTCTAGGAGCTTGCCTGGTACTGGAGCTTGCCTGGTCCAGGAGCTTGCTTGGTCCAGAAGCCTGCCTGGTCCAAGAGCTTGCCTGGTCCACGAGCATGCCTGTTCCAAGACCTTGTGTGGACCAGGAGCTTTCCTGGTCCGGGAGCTAGCCTGGTCCATGAGATTGTCTGGACCAGGAGCTTGCCTGGTTAAGGAGCTTGCCTGGTCCAGGAGCTTCCTTGATCCAGAAGCTTGCTTGGTCCAAGAGCTTGCCTGGCCCAGGAGCGTGCCTGGTCCACAAGCCTGCCTAGTGTAAGAGCTTGCCTAGTCGAGGAGCGTGCGGGGTCCACGAGCGTGCCTGGTCCTGGAGTTTGCTTGGTCCAGGAGCTTGCCTGGTCCAGGAGCTCGCCTGGTCCAGGAGCTTGCCTGGTCTAGGAGCTTGCCTGGTACTGGAGCTTGCCTGGTCCAGGAGCTTCCTTGATCCAGGAGCTTGCCTGGTCCAAGATCGTGCCTGGTCCACGAGTGTGCCTGGTCCAAGAGCTTGCCTGGTCCAGAAGCTTGCCTGGTCCACGAGCTTGCCTGGTCCAGGAGCGTGCATGGTCCACAAGCCTGCCTAGTGTAAGAGCATGCCTGGTCCAGGAGCGTGCCTGGTCCACGTGCGTGCCTGATCCAGGAGCTTGCTTGGTCCAGGAGCTTGCCTGGTCCAGGAGCTTGCCTTGTCCAGGAGCGTGCCTGGTCTAGGAATGTGCCTGGTCCTGGAGCTTGCTTGGACCAGAAGCCTGCCTGGACCAGGAGCTTGCCTAGTCCAAGAGCTTGCCTGGTCCTGGAGCGTGCCTAGTCCAAGAGCTTGCCTGGTCTAGGAGCTTGCCTGGTCCAGGAGCGTGCTTGGACCACGCAAGCTTGTGGATTGGGCAAGCTCCTGGACCACGCAAGCTCGTGGACCATGCAAGCTCCTGGAGCATGCAAGCTTCTGGACCAGGCAAGTTCCCGGACCATGCAATCTCCTGGACGAGGCAAGCTCCTGGACTAGGCAAGCTCCTGGACCAGGCAAGCTCCTGAACCTGGCAGACTCGTGGACCAGGCACGCTCCTGGACTGGGCAAGTTCCTGGACCTGGCAAGCTCCAGGACCACGCAAGCTCTTGGACCAGGCACGCTCCTAGACCTGGCAAGCTCTTGGACCAGGCAAGCTCCTGGACCAGGCAAGCTCCTTGACAAGGCTAGCTCCTAGACCAGGCGAGCTCCTGGACCAGGCACGCTCGTGGACCATGCATGCTCTTGGACCAGGCACGCTCTTGGACTAGGCAAGCTCGTGGACTAGGCAAGCTCCTGGACCAGGCAAGCTCCTGAACCAGGCAAGCTCCTCGACCAGGCAAGCTCCTGGACCAGGCTCGCTCGTGGACCAGGCACGCTCCTGGACCAGGCAAGCTCTTGGACCAGGCAAGCTCGTGGATCAGGCATGCTCCTGGACCAGGCAAGCTGCTGGACTAGGCAAGCTCCTAGACCACGCAAGCTCTTGGACCAGGCACGCTCCTGGACCAGGCAAGCTCTTCAACTAGGCAGGCTTCAGGACCAAGCAAGCTCCTGGACCAGGCAAGCTCGTGGACCATGCTAGCTCTTGGACCACGCACGCTCCTAGACCAGGCAAGCTCTTGGACCAGGCAAGCTCCTGGACCAGGCAAGCTCCTGGAACATGCAAGCTCCTGGACCAGGCAAGCTCCTGGACCAGGCAAGCTCGTGGACCAGGCTAGCTCTTGGACCACGCACGCTCCTAGACCAGGCAAGCTCTTGGACCAGGCAAGCTCCTGGACCAGGCAAGCTCCTGGAACATGCAAGCTCTTGGACCAGGCAAGCTCCTGGACCAGGCAAGCTCCTGGAACATGCAAGCTCCTGGACCAGGCAAGCTCCTGGACCAGGCAAGCTCTTGGACCAGGAAAGCTCCTGGACCAGGCAAGCTCCTCAACCAGGCAAGCTTACGGATCAAGAAAGCTCCAGGACAAGGAAAGCTCCTGGACCAACCACGCTCTAGGAACATGCAAGCTCCTTGACCAAGCAAGCTCCTGGACCTGGCAAGCTCCTGGACCTAGATAGTGTTATAGTCACAGTAGGCTCCAATGTGCCTAAAACGAAATATTGAGTGCACAGTCGGATTTCTGCACAGCGGCTTCAAACGTTCATAGCGTTTTGGTCACAGCTTCAAATGACTTGATTCAACTTGGATCTGGAGCGCCTTATTGTCGCCTACAATGGGCAATTTAGATCGCACGATTTGACCAAGTATTGACGACACAGGGTTGGTTTGAACGAACGGCACTATGGCAGCCACTATGGTCTTAGAACACAAGATAGGAAGAGTTAGGAGGAGTTACGAGTTGGGAATGACTCCCAGCTCCTACAAACCCCAAGAGCCGAGGTACAGTGATGTGGAACAGTGCCACACTGTCCCCAACCACGAAGGGTCTCGAAACTACCCTTCACTAGGGCCTACACCAAGTGAAATGTTACACTACACAAAGTAATGTAACTATCTTCAATATCTTGAGGTGTACCCTTTTTGGCGAGCTTTGAAATCACTTGTGGATTGACACCAAGGCTCGGCTCTTCATCACAAACTCATCCTTGAGTTCTTGATGGGTCTGCTGCACACACCTGCGACACACCGAACGTTCGACACAGGACAAAAGAGAAACCGCGCACGACAAAATAGAAACCGCGCGCGAGACACAAACGACCGCGTAACTCGCGTCTAGCGATAACTCGCTATTGACTCGACACATACACTCGACATCATGACTCAACATTCACACACAATGATAAGCATTAAATATATATTATCCCATGCCCTCATACCATTCCATAGACACACACACATGCACGCACACGGACAACAAGCCGAGTGCAAACCATAGGGTTGCACCAACAAACTCCCCCTCGGATTGTTGGCCTTATGATGTGTTGCTCTGTCAGTTCAGAGCCATCCCAGCCAGCTTGCAACACTTCCAATGCTGCTGCTCCACCAGCCTCTTGGTCATCATGTCAGCCGGCTGCCCCGTGGTCTTCACGTAGCGCAACTCAACTTCACCCGCGGTTACCATGCTCCTCGTCCAATGCCACTTCACCCTCATGTGCTTCGTGAGTCCATGCAACACAGGGTTCTTAGCAAGAGCAATGGCACCCTGGCTGTCACAATACAGTGGGGTAGGTCCTTGCTGCTCCTCCCCCAATTCAGCCAACAAACGCCGCTGCCACACAATCTCCCGTACGGCACGGAAGAGTGCCATGTATTCGGACTCCACCGAGCTCAAAGCTTGGTCAACCTGCTTCTTGCTCTCCCAAGCAGTTGGGCCTCCACCAACACAGCATATGAAGCCTCCCACACTTGTCATGTCACTCGGATGCATATGAAGCATCCGAGTAGGCGGTGAGGAACAAACGCCCGGGTTCAACACCATCCGCGCCCTTTTGGCGCCTTTGTGCCGCCGCCGAGTATTGCAGCCCAACGGTCGCTGTTTGGCCAAGATACTTGGACACCCTCATTCCAGCTGCTACCTGCTCCTCATTAGGGCATTGCACAACCCTAGCCAGCTGCCCGGTAGCAAACGCGACGTCCGGTCGGGTGTTTACCGCCGCATACATGAGGCTGCCCACCAACGAGTGAAATCGGCGCCTCTCCTCTTCTCCAACGCTCTCCTCCTCTGGCCCCTTCACACACTTGAACCCAGAGGGAAAGGGAGTAGCCACATGACCTTCACTCTGGCCGAAGTTGGCAGCCAACGCCTCCAGGTACTTCCGTTGGTGCACTCGCATGCTCCGCTTCTCCACGTCTCGTTCGATGTGGAGCCCAAGGTAGAAGTTCACGTCACCAAGGGACTTGCACTTGAACTTGTCATGCAGCTTCAGCATCACCTCCTTCACAAGGTCAGAGGAGGGTGAGAATATGAGAATGTCATCCACATAAACCACCATGAAGCTCCTCTGCTCCCCCTCGCCAAGCATGAACATGGAGTGATCGGCCGTTGAGGGAGTGAAGCCGATCTCCTCCAACACTTCGTGCAGCTTCATGTACCATTGCCTAGGGGCCTGCTTCAGCCCATAGAGGGCCTTCTTCAGCTTCCACACTCTGCCACTACCATCATCAAACCCCTCTGGCTGTGCCATAAAAATCTCCTCCTCAAGGATGCCGTTAAGGAATGCCGTCACAATGTCCATTTGCTTCACCACCCATCCTTTGATGGCGGCTCCCGCGAATAGGGTTCGCAGCGTCGTCGGCTTCACCACAGGGGCAAACAGCTCCTTGAAGTCCACCTTCTCCTTCTGCTGGTACCCCTTGGCTACAAGCCTAGACTTGTAACGCTCAATCTTGCCGTCGGCATCCGACTTGATTTTGAAGAGCCACTTGGACGTTATCGCCGTACGCCCCTCCGGTAGCTCCACCAATTCAAACGTGTCATTCTCCTCGATGCTCTTCAGCTCACTCTCCAAAGCCTTCTTCCACTCCTCAGCATCACTACTCTCCAAAGCCTCCTTGAGAGTTGCTGGTTCTCCCGGCATCTCCACCGGAGAGAAGAACGCGAAGGCACACTCCTCGTAGTCACTCTCCTCATCGTCTCCGACCATCATTGCCGCTCCGGCCAGGGCTGTCTTGCCTTGCTTTCCAAGTGCATCATAGGTCAGCCTATTAAGGGGTTGAACTCTCCTCTTCCCCCTTCCTTCCTCCTCAGCTGCAGCGACTTGAAGGCCTTGGCGTTGCTGCGGTGTGGCTCGATTCCGTGGAGCACTCGTGGTACGGGAAGGGAGTGACGGTGCACGCTCACTCACTTGCTGCACCTCCTCCTCTTCTTCCTCTGCATCAGTGGCCTCCTCTCCCCCTTTCACAAGGGAGGATTGCCTCGTGGTTGTGCTGCCGCTGCTCAGCTCCAAAGGCAGCTCCACATGCTCCAAACCGGAACTCTTCACCTCCCCAAACCGCACGCCTATCTTCGCCTCATTCTCCGCCTTCCAATCCTTGTACATGAAGTTCTCCATGAACTTGCAGTCCCTGCTCACCAAGAACTTCTTGGTGAATGGGTCCCAAAGAAGCCATCCCTTGCTGTTTTGAGCCATGCCCAAGTGCACGGCCCACACCGCCTTGGCACCAAGCTTGTTGTGCCGAAGATGCTTAGGCACAAGCGCCATGCACATGCACCCGAACACCCGAAGCATATCCACCTTTGGCTTCCTTCCTAGCCACTCCACATAGGGCGCCCATTTGTCTGCTCCCACATGAGTCAAGGCTCTGTTCTTAGCCACACACGCGCTCCGCACCGCATCAGGCCAGAAATAGTCGGGTAGCCCGGCTTCAATGAGCAACCCGCGTGCCGCCTCCGTGATTGTGCGGTTCGCTCGCTCAGCGATGCCGTTCATTGCAGGGGAGTATGGCATGGTGAGGGAGTGTCGAATACCATTCTTCTTCAGCCACAACCCAAACTCCTTGCTCAGGAACTCTCCCCCTCGATCGGTGCGGATTGACTTGACTAGACGGTCTTGTTGCCGCTCCACCATCGGGAACCAATCCGCCTTCAACGTTTCAGCCACGTCGCTCTTCTTGGCCAGCACGTACACCCAAGTCATACGGGTGTAGACGTCAACAATAGTGAGGAAGTACTCAGCTCCAGCAGCTCCAAGCTTCAGGGGGCCCACCACGTCCATCACCACCTCATCAAGTGGTGCCTTAGCCGTTGCCTCCGAACTAGAGAATGGGTAACGGGTGAACTTGGCTTGCATGCACGTCGGGCAGCCAAGTACCTCATCGGGCTCCCCCTTCACACGTATGCCAGCAACCATCTCATTCTTCACTAGCTGCTGCAAGATGGGCAGGGCCACATGCCCCATGCGCCGATGCAAGGTGAGCCAATCACACTCCCCCGTAGCCGAAGTTGGATTGGAGAATGCCGCGCTCGCAATAGCGCCCCACATTCTCTCTCCGTAGTCCTCCTCCGCTGTTGCCTCGGGGTTCTCCTCACCCTTTTGCTGCTCCTTGGTTGCTGCACCACTCTCCTTAGGTTCACTGAACTTGCTGGTCCCTCCAAGATTGCACTTCTTGGACTCCTTCTCCTTAGCGCGACCGTCCGCGCAATCGCCGCTACCAACCGCTCCACCTTTAGTGCTGACGCTTCCTGCCACTTGCCTCTCCTTAGGCATTGGGACCACAGGGATCTGCCACATCTCGTTGTAGACATCTCTGTCCTCATGAAGGTCCCAAAGAATCCGATCGCCAAGCCTTGCGGTGTAGGTCTTGGCTCCCTTCGAGTTAGTGTCCATGCCGGCCTTTGCCAACCGCCGCACGGAAATCAGGTTTGCAGCAAGGCTGGGCACCCAAAGCACGTTCTTGAGGCCCACCATCTTCCCATCAGCACCCTTGAACATGGTCTTCCCCATGCCTTTCACCTCTGCTCGCTGCCCCAAAGCCGATGTGACATGCTTCACCGGTGACGGCTCGAGTTCGGTGAGCAAGTCCGGGCGAGGTGTCATGCTATAGGTAGCGCCACTATCAATCACCCAATAGTCCAGGGGGTGTAGGGTCACCTTCCCCACAGCTGCTGGCTCCTCAAAGCCTTCATCCTTCTCTGGACCAGCCGGTACTTGCGTCGACACGAAGTAGAATAGACCCGGGTATCGATCGTCGCTCGGGTCCTTGTCGTTGTCTCCGCTCTTCATGTTTGCAGCTCCGCCACCGCGACCGCCACGGCCTCCACGGCCTCTTCCTCTCCCTCCTCCTGCTCCTCTACCCTCTTGGCCTTGAGCAGGGGTCCAACCATCAGGGAGTTTGTAGCAGTCGCGCCACATGTGTCCGCTCTTGTGGCAATAGTGACACTCGCCGTCGAATCGGCCGCGACCGCGTCCGTAGTTCTTCTCGTCGCTGCCGTAACCGCCACTCCCACGGCCTCCGCCGAAGTTGCTGCCACCAAACCTTCCTCCCCCTCGTCCTCTGCCTCTTCCTCGACCATATCCACGGCCGATGCTCGCTTCCCCAGCGCCATCCGCACTCGCGAACTCACGGCGGCGGAAATCCTCTTGAAGGATAGCTCGCTTCACGTCTTCAAGCGAGAGGCGGGGCAAGTCACGATTAAGGTTGATGATGAGCGAGGACCATGACTCCGGGAGTAGGGCCAGCAACTTGGTCTTCTTTTGGAGCTCACTATAGTTCAAATCAGCTCCCTCAAGCCGCGTCAACAAGTCGAAGAATTTCTGCACCCCTTCTTCAACCGCTTCATCCTCTTCAATTCGTAACGTCGCCATTTGCCGTTCCAACACCAAAGCTACCCCGCTGTTGCAGGAGCGTGTACACCCTTGAGAGCAGCCCATGCTTTTGGTCCCTTCTCTGGTTCACGCTGGAAAGGCTTGATGTGACGGATTTGGCTGCTCCCCAACGCTTGCCCAAGTAGGAGGTAGCCTTGTGCGCTCTTCCGCACCCACGGGCTCTTCTCCGGGTCGTTCTCGGGACGCTTCTCCGTTCCTTCCATCACCTCCAGCAGGTCATAGTGGTCAAATATGTTCTCCATTCTGAAGGACCACTCAGCAAAGTTGTCACCATTGAACTTGTCAAGGCCAAACACTCTAGGCTCATCCCTAGATGGGCCAACACTTGGTTGCATGGGCGCCATGGCTGAGTCACGGGGTTGGCCTTGAGCTTGGGCTTCTCCTCTACCACCAGCACCTCTGCCACCCCTTTCCTCAGGTCCAGCCATTGTCGAAACTGCTCCGAGGGGCTCTGATACCACTTGTTATAGTCACAGTAGGCTCCAATGTGCCTAAAACGAAAGATAGAGTGCACAGTCGGATTTCTGCACAGCGGCTTCAAACGTTCATAGCGTTTTGGTCACAGCTTCAAATGACTTGATTCAAATTGGATCTGGAGCGCATTATTGTCGCCTACAATAGGCAATTTAGATCGCACGATTTGACCAAGTATTGACGACACAGGGTTGGTTTGAACGAACGGCACTATGGCAGCCACTATGGTCTTAGAACACAAGATAGGAAGAGTTAGGAGGAGTTACGAGTTGGGAATGACTCCCAGCTCCTACAAACCCCAAGAGCCGAGGTACAGTGATGTGGAACAGTGCCACACTGTCCCCAACCACGAAGGGTCTCGAAACTACCCTTCACTAGGGCCTACACCAAGTGAAATGTTACACTACACAAAGTAATGTAACTATCTTCAATATCTTGAGGTGTACCCTTTTTGGCGAGCTTTGAAATCACTTGTGGATTGACACCAAGGCTCGGCTCTTCATCACAAACTCATCCTTGAGTTCTTGATGGGTCTGCTGCACACACCTGCGACACACCGAACGTTCGACACAGGACAAAAGAGAAACCGCGCGCGAGACAGAAACGACCGCGTAACACGCGTCTAGCGATAACTCGCTATTGACTCGACACATACACTCGACATCATGACTCAACATTCACACACAATGATAAGCATTAAATATATATTATCCCATGCCCTCATACCATTCCATAGACACACACACATGCACGCATACGGACAACAAGCCGAGTGCAAACCAAAGGGTTGCACCAACAGATAGCTCCTGGACCAGGATAGCTCCTGGACTAGGGAAGCTCCCGGACCAGGCACGCTCCTGGACAATGCAAGCTCCTAGACCAGGCAAGCTCTTGTACCAGGCAAGCTCGTGGACCAGGCAAGCTCGTGGACCAGGCAAGCTCCTAGACCAGGCAAGCTCCTGGACCAGGCAAGCTCCTAAACCAGGAAAACTTGTGGACCGAGCACGCTCCTGGACCAAGCTAGCTCCTGGACCAGGCAAGCTCCTGGACCACGCAAGTTCCTGGACCAGGCAAGATCTTGGACCAGGCAAGCTCCTTGACCAGGCACGCTCGTGGAACAGGCAAGCTCCTGGACCAGGCAAGCTTCTGTACCAGGCAAACTCGTGGACCAGGAATGCGCTTGGACCAGGCAAGCTCCTAGACCAGGCAAGCTCCTAGACCAGGCACGCTGCTGGACTAGGCAAGCTCGTGGACCAGGCAAGCTCCAAAACCAGGCAAGCTCTTGGACCAGGCAAGCTCCTGGACCAGGCAAGCTCCTTGACCAGGCAAGCTTCTGGACCACGCAAGCTCCTGGACCAGGCACGCTCCTGGACCAGGCAAGCTCTTGGACCAGGCAGGCTTCTGGACCAAGCAAGCTCTTGGAACAGAAGGCAAGCTCCTGGACCAGGCAAGCTCCTTCACCAGGCAAGCTTCTGGACCAGGATAGCTCCTGGAGCAGGCAAGCTTCTGGACCAAGCACGCTCCTGGACCATGCAAGCTCCTAGACCAGGCAAGCTCCTAGACCAGGCAAGCTTCTGGACCAGGCTAACTCGTGGACCAGGCACGCTCTTAGACCAGGCAAGCTCCTAGACCAGGCAAGCTCCTAGACTAGGCAAGCTCCTGGACCTGGCAAGCTCCTAGACCACGCAAGCTCTTGGACCAGGTAAGCTCTTGGACAAGGCAAGCTCCTGGACCAGGCAAGCTCCTGGACCAGGCAAGCTCCTCGACCACGCAAGCTCCTGGACCAGGCAAGCTCTTAACCCAGGCACGCTCCTGGACCAGGCAAGCTCTTGGATGAGGCAGGCTTCTGGACAAAGCAAGCTCTTGGACCAGGCAAGCTCTTGGACCATGAAAGCTCCTGGACTAGGCAAGCTCTTGGACCAGGCACGCTCCTGGTCCAGGAGCTTGACTGGTCAAGGAGCTTGCATGGTCCAGGAGCTTGCCTTTTCCACGAGCGTGCCTGGTCCAGGAGCTTGCCTTGTCCAGGAGCTTTCTTGGTCTGTTAGCTTGCCTGGTCCAGGAGCTTGCCCGGTCCAGGAGCTTTCCAGGTCCAAGAGCTTGCCTGGTCCAGGAGCTTGCCTGGTCCAGGAGCTTGCCTGGTCCAGGAGCATGGCTGATCCACGAGCTTGCCTTGTCCAAGAGCGTGCCTGGTCAAAAAGCGTGCCTGGTCCAGGAACTTGCCTGGTCCAGGAGCTTGCCTGGTCCACGAGCCTTCCTGGTCCAAGAGCTTGCCTGGTCCAGGAGCTTGCCTAGTCCAGGAGCTTGCCTGGTCCTCGAGCCTTCCTGGTCGAAGAGCTTGCATGGTCTAGGAGCTTGCCTGGTCCAAGAGCTTGCCTGGTCCACGAGCCTTCCTGGTCCAAGAGCTTGCCTGGTCCAAGAATGTGCATGGTCCACGAGCGTGCCTGGTCCAGGAGCTTGCCTGGTCCAAGAGCTTGCTTGGTCCCGAAGCTTGCGTGGTCCAAGAGCTTGCCTGGTGCAGGACCTTGCCTGGTCAAGGATATTGCGTGGTCCAAGAGATTGTCAAGTCCAAGAGCTTGCTTGGTCCAGAAGCCTGCCTGGTCCAGGAGCTTGCGTGGTCAAGGAGCTTGCCTAGTCCAGGAGATTGCCTGGTCCAGGAGCTTGCCTGGTCCACAAGCCTGCCTGGTCCAAGAGCTTGTGTGGTCCAGGAGCATACACGGTCCACGAGCGTGCCTGGTCCAGGAGCTTGCCTGGTCCAGGAGCTAGCCTGGTCCAGGAGCTTGCCTGGTCCAAGAGCTTGCTTGGTCCTGAAGCCTGCCTGGTCCAAGAGCTTGCCTGGTTCAGGAGCGTGCCTGGTCCAAGAGCTTGCGTGGTCCAGGAGCTTGCGTGGTCCAGGAGCTTGCCTGGACCAGGAGCTTGCCTGGTCTAGGAGCTTGCCTGGTCCAAGAGCTTGCCTGGTCCAAGAGCTTGCGTGGTCCAGGAACTTGCCTGGTCCAGGAGCTTGCCTGGTCTAGGAGCTTGCCTGGTCCAAGAGCTTGCCTGGTCCAGGAGCATGCTTGGTCCACGAGTTTGCCTGGTACAGAAGCTTGCCTGGTCCAGGAGCTTGCCTGGTCTAGGAGCTTGCATGGTCCAGTAGCGTGCCTGGTCCAGGAAGCTCCTGGGCCAGGAGCTTGCCTTGTCTTGGAGCTATCCTGGGCCAGGAGCTTGCCTTGTCCAGGAGCTATCCTGGGCCAGGAGCTTGCCTTGTCCAGGAGCTTGCCTGGTCCTAGAGCTTGCCTAGTCGAAGATCTTGCTTGGTCCAAGAGCGTGCCTGGTCCAAGAGCTTGCCTGGTCTTGAAGTTTGCCTCGTCCAGGAGCTTGCCTTGTCCAGGAGCTTGCCTGGTCCAGGAGCTTGCGTGGTCCAAGAGATTGCCTTGTCCAGGAGCTTGCCTTGTCCAGGAGCTTGCCTTGTCCAGGAGCTTGCCTGGTCCAAGAGGGTGCCTGGTCCAGGAGCTTGCCTGGTACAGGAGCTTGCCTAGTCCAGGAGCTTGCGTGGTCTAGGAGCGTGCCTCGTCGAGGAGCTTGCCAGGTCCAGAAGCTTGCCTAGTCCATGAGCTTGCTTGGTGAAGGAGCTTGTGTGGTCCATGAGCTTGCCTGGTCCAGGAGTGTGCCTGGTCCGGGAGTGTGCCTGGTCGAAGAGCTTGCCTGGTCCAAGAGCTTGCCTGGTCCAGGAGCTTGTCTGGTCCAAGAGCTTGCCTGGTCCAGGAGCTTGCCTGGTCCAGGAGCTTGCCTGGTCCAAGAGCTTGCCTGGTCTTGGAGCTTGCCGTTTCCAGGAGTTTGCCTGGTCTAGGAGCTTGCCTGGTCCAAGAGCTTGCCTTGTCTAGGAGCTTGCCTGGTCCAAGAGCTTGCCTGGTCCAAGAGCTATCCTGGGCCAGGAGCTTGCCTTGTCCATGAGCTATCCTGGGCAAGGAGCTTGTCTTGTCCAGGAGCTTGCCTGGTCCTAGAGCTTGCCTGGTCCAAGATCTTGCTTGGTCCAAGAGCGTGCCTGGTCCAAGAGCTTGCGAGGTCTTGAAGTTTTCCTCGTCCAGGGGCTTGCCTGGTCCAGGAGCTTGCCTGGTCCAGGAGCTTGCCTGGTCCAGGAGCTTGCGTGGTCCAAGAGATTGCCTGGTCCAGGAGCTTGCCTTGTCCAGGAGCTTGCCTCTTCTAGGAGCGTGCCTGGTCCAGGAGCTTGCCAGGTCGAGGAGCTTGCTTGACCTAGGAGCTTTCCTGGTCAAAGAGATCGCATGGTCCGGGAGCTTGCCTGGTCCAGGAGCTTGCCTGGTCCAGGAGCTTGCCTGGTCAAAGAGATTGCATGGTCCGGGAGCTTCCCTGGTCAAGGAGCTTGCCTGGTCCAGGAGCTTGCTTGGTCCAGGAGCTTGCGAGGTCAGGAGCTTGCCTGGTCCAAGAGCGTGCCTGGTCCAAGAGGGTGCCTGGTCCAGGAGCTTGCCTGGTACAGGAGCTTGCCTAGTCCAGGAGCTTGCGTGGTCCAGGAGCGTGCCTGGTCGAGGAGCTTGCCTGGTCCAGAAGCTTGCCTAGTCCACGAGCTTGCCTGGTGAAGGAGCTTGCCTCGTCCATGAGCTTGCCTGGTCCATGAGTGTGCCTGGTCCGGGAGTGTGCCTGGTCCAAGAGCTTGCCTGGTCCAAGAGCTTGCCTGGTCCAGGAGCTGGTCCAAGAGCTTGCCTGGTCCAGGAGCTTGCCTGGTCCAGGAGCTTGCCTGGTCCAAGAGCTTGCCTGGTCCAGGAGCTTGCCTGGTCCAAGAGCTTGCCTGGTCCAGGAGCTTGCCTGGTCCAAGAGCTTGCCTGGTCTTGGAGCTTGCCTTGTCCAGGAGTTTGCCTGGTCAAGGAGCTTGCCTGGTCCATGAGCTTGCCTGGTCCAGGAGCTTGCCTGGTCCAAGAGCTTGCCTGGTCCAGGAGCTTGCCTGGTCCAAGAGCTTGCCTGGTCTTGGAGCTTGCCTTGTCCAGGAGTTTGCCTGGTCCATGAGCTTGCCTGGTCCAAGAGCTTGCCTGGTCTAGGAGCTTGCCTGGTCCAGAAGCTTGCCTGGTCCAGGAGCTTGCTGGGTCCAAGAGCTTGCCTGATCCAGGAGCTTGCCTGGTCCAGGAGCTTGCCTGGTCTAGGAGCTTGCCTGGTATAGGAGCTTGCCTGGTCCAGGAGCGAACCTGGTCCACGATTTTGCCTGGTCTAGAAGCTTGCCCGGTCCAGGAGCTTGCCTGGTCTAGGAGCTTGCATGGTCCAGGAGCGTGCCTGGTCCAAGAGCTTGCCTGGTCAAGGAGCTATCCTGGTTATGGAGCTTGCCTGGTCAAGGAGCTTGACTGTTCCACGAGCGTGCCTGGTCCAGGAGCTTGCCTTGTCCAGGAGCTTTCTTGGTCCGTTAGCTTGCCTCGTCCAGGAGCTTGCCCGGTCTAGGAGCTTTCCTGGTCCAAGAGCTTGCCTGCTCCAGGAGCTTGCTTGGTCTAGGAGCTTGCCAGGTCCAGGAGCGTTCCTGATCCACGAGCTTTCCTGGTCCAAGAGCGTGCCTGGACCAGGAGTGTGCCAGGTCCACGAGCTTGCATGGTCCAGGACCTTGCCTGGTCTAGGAGCTTGCCTGGTCCAGGAGCTTGCCTGGTCCAAGAGCTTGCCTGGTCCAAGAGCATTCCTGGTTGGACCAGGATAGCTCCTGGACCAGGCAAGCTCTTAGACCAGGCAAGCTCCTCAACCAGGCAAGCTGCTGGACCACGCAAGCTCTTGGACCTGGCAAGCTCTTGGACCAGGCAAGCTCCTAGACCAGGCAAGCTCCTGGACCACGCAAGCTCCTGGACCACGCAAGCTCCTAGACCAGGCAAGCTCCTGGACCACGCAAGCTCTTGGACCAGGCAAGCTCTTGGACGAGGCAAGCTCCTGGACTAGGCAAGCTCCTAGACCAGGGAAGGTCCTGGACCATGCTAGCTCCTGGACTACGCAAGCTCTTCGACCAGGCACGCTCCTGGAGGAGGCAGGCTTCTGGACTAAGCAAGCTCTTGGACAAGTCAAGGTCCTAGACCAGGCAAGCTCCTGGACCAGGCAAGCACAAAGACCAGGCACGCTCTTGAACCACGCAAGCTCTTGGACCAGGCAGGCTCGTGGACCAGGCAAGCTCCTGGACCAGGTAAGCTCCTGGACCAGGCAAGCTCCTGGACCAGGCAAGCTCTTGGACCAGGAAAGCTCCTGGACCAGGCAAGCTCCTGGACCAGGCACGCTAACGGACCAAGAAAGCTCCTGGACAAGGCAAGCTCCTGGACCAGGCACGCTCGTGAAACAGGCAAGCTCCTAGACTAGACACCTCCTGGACGAGGAAAGCTCCTGGACGAGGATAGCTCCTGGACCAGGCAAGCTCCTGGACTAGGCACGCTCCTGGACCATGCAAGCTCCTAGACCAGGCAAGCTCTTGGTCCAAGCAAGCTTCTGAACCAGGCAAACTCGTGGACCAGGCACGCTCATGGACCAGGCAAGCTCCTGGACCAGGCAAGCTCGTGGACCAGGCAAGCTCCTAGACCACGCAAGCTCTTGGACCAGGCAAGCTCTTGGACCAGGCAAGCTCCTGGACTAGGCAAGCTCCTGGACCAGGCAAGCTCCTGGACCACGCAAGCTCTTGGACCAGGCACGCTCGTGGACCAGGCAAGCTCTTGGACCGAGCAGGCTTCTGGACCAAGCAAGCTTTTGGACCAGGCAAGCTCCTGGACCAGGCAAGGTCCTGGACCACGCAAGCTCCTGGACCAGGCATGCTCGTGGACCATGCACGCTCTTGGACCAGGCAAGCTCTTGGACCAGGCAGGCTCGTGGACCAGGCAAGCTCCTGGACCAGGCAAGCTTCCGGACCAGAAAAGCTCCTGGACCACGAAAGCTCCTGGACCAGGCAAGCTCCTGGACCAGGCTTGCTCTTGGACCAGGCACACTCCTGGTCTAGGGACGCTCTTGGACCAGGCAAGCTTGTGGATCAGGAACGCTCCTGGACCAGGCAAGCTCCTAGAGCAAGCAAGCTCCTGGACCAGGCAAGCTCTTGGACCAGGAAAGCTCCTGGACGAGGCAATCTCCTGGACCAGGCAAGCTAACGGACAAAGAAAGCTCCTGGACAAGGCAAGCTCCTGGACCAAGCACGCTCGTGGAACAGGCAAGCTCCTAGACTAGGCAAGCTCCTGGACCAGGCAAGCTCCTGGACGAGGATAGCTCCTGGACCAGGCAAGCTCCTGGACTAGGCACGCTCCTGGACCATGCAAGCTCCTAGACCATGCAAGCTCTTGGACCAGGCTAGCTTCTGGACCAGGCAAACTCGTGGACCAGGCACGCTCGTGGACCAGGCAAGCTCCTGGACCAGGCAAGCTCCTAGACCAGGCAAGCTCGTGGACCAGGCAAGCTCCTAGACCACGCAAGCTCTTGGACCAGGCAAGCTCTTGGACAAGGCAAGCTCCTGGAACAGGCCAGCTCCTGGACCACGCAAGCTCCTGGACCACGCAAGCTCTTGGACCAGGCACGCTCCTGGACCAGGCAAGCTCTTGGACTGGGCAGGCTTCTGGACCAAGCAAGCTTTTGGACCAGGCAAGCTCCTGGACCAGGCAAGCTCCTGGACCACGCAAGCTCCTGGACCAGGCACGCTCGTGGACCATGCACGCTCTTGGACCAGGCAAGCCCTTGGACTAGGCAGGCTCGTGGACCAGGCAAGCTCCTGGACCAGGCAAGCTTCCGGACCAGGCAAGCTCCTGGACCACGAAAGCTCCTGGACCAGGCAAGCTCCTGGACCAGGCTCGCTCGTGGACCAGGCACACTCCTGGTCCAGGGACGCTCTTGGACCAGGCAAGCTCTTGGATAAGGAACGCTCCTGGACCAGGCAGGCTCCTAGACCAAGCAAGCTGCTGGACCAGGCAAGCTCTTGGACCAAGAAAGCTCTTGGACCAGGCAAGCTCCTGGACGAGGCAAGCTAACAGACCAAGAAAGCTCCTGGACCAGGCACGCTCGTGGAACAGGCAAGCTCCTGGACCAGGCAAGGTCCTGGACGAGGATAGCTTCTGGACCAGGCAAGCTCTTGGACCAGGCAAGCTCCTGGACCAGGCAAGCTCCTAGACCAGGCAAGGTCCTGGACCATGCAAGCTCGTGGACCTGGCACACTCCTGGTCCAGGCACGCTCTTGGACCAGGAAGCTCGTGGATCAGGAACGCTCCTGGACCTGGCAAGCTCCTAGACCAAGCAAGCTCCTGGAGCAGGCAAGCTCTTGGACCAGGAAAGCTCCTAGACCGGGCAAGCTCCTGGACGAGGCAAGCTAACGGACCAAGAAAGCTCCTGGACAAGGCAAGCTCCTGGACCAGGCACGCTCGTGGAACAGTCAAGCTCCTTGACCAGGCAAGCTCCATAACCAGGATAGCTCCTTGACCAGGCAAGCTCTTGGACCAGGCACGCTCCTGGACCATGCAAGCTCCTAGACCAGGCAAGCTCCTGGACCGGGCAAGCTTCTAGACCAGGCAAAATCGTGGACCAGGTTCGCTCCTGGACCAGGCAAGCTCCTATACCAGGCAAGCTCCTAGACCAGGCAAGCTCCTGGACCAGGCAAGCTCCTGGATCAGGCAAGCTCTTGGACCCAGCAAGCTCCTGGACCAGGCAAGCTTCTGGACCAGGCAAGCTCCTAGACCAGGCAAGCTCTTGGACCAGGCAAGCTCATGGACCAGGCAAACTCCTGGACAAGGCAAGCTCCAAGACCAGGCAAGCTCTTGGACCAGGCAAGCTCCTGGACCAGGCAAGCTCTTGGACCAGGCAAGCTCCTGGACCAGGCAAGCTCATGGACCAGGCAAGCTCCTTGACCAGGCAAACTCCTGGACAAGGCAAGCTCCAAGACCAGGCAAGCTCTTGGACCAGGCAAGCTCCTGGACCAGGCAAGCTCTTGGACCAGGCAAGCTCCTGGACCAGGCAAGCTCTTGGACCAGGCAAGCTCCTGGACCAGGCAAGCTCCTGGACCAGGCAAGCTCTTGGACCAGCTCCTGGACCAGGCAAGCTCTTGGACCAGGCAAGCTCTTGGACCAGGCACACTCCCGGACCAGGCACACTCCTGGACCAGGCAAGCTCATGGACGAGGCAAGCTCCTTCACCAGGCAAGCTCGTGGACTAGGCAAGCTTCTGGACCAGGCAAGCTCCTCGACCAGGCACGCTCCTGGACCACGCAAGCTCCTGGACCAAGCAAGCTCCTGGACCAGGCAAGCTCCTGGACCAGGATAGCTGCTGGACCAGGCAAGCTCCTGGATCAGGCACGCTCTTAGACCATGCAAGCTCCTAGACCAGGCAAGCTCCTAGACCAGGCAAGCTTCTGGATTAGGCAAAGTCGTGGACCAGGCACACTCCTGGACCAGGCAAGCTCCTAGACCAGGCAAGCTCCTGAACCAGGCAAGCTCCAGGACCAGGCAAGCTCCTGGACCAGGCAAGCTCCTAGACCAGGCAAGTTCCTGGACCACGCACGCTCGTGGACCATGCACGCTCTTGGACTAGGCAAGCTCTTGGACCAGGCACGCTCCTGGAATAGGCAAGCTCCTGGACCAGGCAAGCTCCTGGACGAGGCAAGCTCCTGGACCAGGATAGGTCCTAGACCAGGCACGCTCCTAGACTATGCAAGCTCCTAGACCAGGCAAGCTCCTAGACCAGGCAAGCTTCTAGACCAGGCAAACTCGTGGACTAGGCACGCTCCTGGACCAAGGAAGCTCTTGGACCAGGCAAGCTCCTAGACCAGGCAAGCTTCTGGACCAGGCAAGCTCCCGGACCAGGATATCTCCTGGACCAGGCAAGCTCCTGGACCACGCAAGCTCCTGGACCACGCACGCTCGTGGACCATGCACGCTCTTGGACCAAGCAAGCTCTTGGACCAGGCAGGCTCGTGGACCAGGCAAGCTCCTGGACCAGGCAAGCTTCCGGACCAGGCAAGCTCCTGGACCACGAAATCTCCTGGACCAGGCAAGCTCCTGGACCAGGCTCGCTCGTGGATCACGCACAGTCCTGGTCCAGGCACGCTCTTGGACCAGGCAAGCTCGTGGATCAGCCACGCTCCTAGACCAGGCAAGCTCCTAGACCAAGCAAGCTCCTGGACCAGGCAAGCTCTTGGACCAGGAAAGCTCCTGGACCAGGCAAGCTCCTGGACGAGGCAAGCTAACGGACCAAAAAGCTCCTGGACAAGGCAAGCTCCTAGACCAGGCACCCTCGTGGAACAGGCAAGCTCCTGGACCAGGCAAGCTCTTGGACCAGGATAGCTCCTGGACCAGGCAAGCTCTTGGACCAGGCAAGCTCGTGGACCATGCAAGCTCCTAGACCAGGCAAGCTCCAGGACCAGGCAAGCTTCTGGACCAGGCAAACTCGTGGACCATGCACGCTCCTGGACCAGGCAAGCTCCTGGACGAGGCAAGCTCCTAGACTAGGCAAGCTCCTAGACCAGGCAAGCTCCTGGACCAGGCAAGCTCCTAGACCAGGCAAGCTCCTAGACCAGGCAAGCTCCTAGACCAGGCAAGCTCCTAGACCAGGCAAGCTCCTAGACCAGGCAAGCTCCTGGACCAAGAAAGCTCCCGGACCAGGATAGCTGCTGGACCAGGCAAGCTCCTGGACTAGGCACGCTCCTGGACCATGCAAGCTCCTAGACCAGGCAAGCTCTTGGACCACGCAAGCTTCTGGACCGGGCAAACTCGTGGACCTGGCACGCTCCTGGACAAGGCAAGCTCCTAGACCAGGCAAGCTCGTGGACCAGGCAAGCTCCTGGACCACGCAAGCTCTTGGACCAGGCAAGCTCTTGGACCAGGCAAGCTCCTGGACCAGGCAAGCTCCTGGACCAGGCAAGCTCATGGACCACGCAAGCTCCTAGACCACGCAAGCTCTTGGACCAGGCACGCTCCTGGATAAGGCAAGCTCTTGGACCACGCAGGCTTCTGGACCAAGCAAGCTATTGGACCACGCAAGCTCCTGGACCAGGCAAGCTCCTGGACCAGGCATGCAATTGGACCAGGAAAGCTCCTCGACCAGGCAAGCTCCTAGATCAGGCAAGCTACCGGTCCAAGAAAGCTCCTAGACAAAGCAAGCTCCTGGACCAGGAACGCTCGTGGAACAGGCAAGCTCCTGGACCAGGCAAGCTCCTGGACCAGGCACGCTCCTGGACCAGGATAGCTCCAAGACCAAGAAAGCTCCTGGACGAGGCACGCTCCTAGACCATGCAAGCTCCTAGACCAGGCAAGCTCCTGGACGAGGCAAGCTTCTAGACCAGGCAAACTCGTGGACCAGGCACGCTCCTGGACCAGGCAAGCTCGTGGACTAGGCAAGCTCCTAGACCAGGCAAGCTCCTGGACCAGGCAAGCTTCTGGACCACGCAAGCTCTTGGACCAGGCAAGCTCTTGGACCAGGCAAGCTCCTGGACCAGGCAAGCTCCTGGACCAGGCAAGCTCCTCGACCACGCAAGCTCCTGGATCACGCAAGCTCTTGGACCAGGCACGCTGGACCAGGCAAGCTCCTGGACCAGGAAAGCTCCTGGACCAGGCAAGCTCTTGGACTAGGCACGCTCTTGGACCATGCAAGCTCTTAGACAAGGCAAGCTCCTGGACCAGGCAAGCTCCTGGACCAGGCAAGTTCGTGGACCAGGCACGAACCTGGACCAGGCAAGCTCCTAGACCAGGCAAGCTCCTGAACCAGGCAAGCTCCTAGACCAGGCAAGTTCCTAGACCAGGCAAGTTCATGGACCAGGCACGCTCGTGGACCATGCACGCTCTTGGACCAGGCAAGCTCTTGGACCAGGCACGCTCCTCAAACAGGCAAGCTCCTGGACCATTCAAGCTCCTGGACCAGGATAGCTCCTGGACCAGGCAAGCTCTTGGACCAGGCACGCTCCTGGACCATGCAAGCTCCTAGACCAAGCAAGCTTCTGGACCAGGCAAACTCGTGGACCACGCACGCTCCAGGACCAGGCAAGCTCCTGGACCAGGCAAGCTCCTAGACCAGGCAAGCTCTTGGACTAGGCAAGCTCCTAGACCAGGCAAGCTCCTGGACCAGGCAAGCTCCTAGACCAGGCAAGCTCCTGGACCAGGCAAGCTTGTGGACCACGCAAGCTCTTGGACTAGGCAAGCTCCTAGACCAGGCAAGCTCCTACACCAGGCAAGCTCCTGGACCAGACAAGCTCCTGGACCACGCAAGCTCTTGGACCAGGCAAGCTCTTGGACCAGGCAAGCTCTTGGACCAGGCAAGCTCCTGGACCAGGCAAGCTCACGGACCAGGCAAGCTCCTGGACAAGGCAAGCTTGTGGAACAGGAAAGCTCCTGGACTAGGCAAGCTCCTGGACCAGGCAAGCTCCTGGACCAGGCAAGCTCCTGGACCAGGGAAGCACCTGGACCAGGCAAGCTCTTTGACTAGGCACGCTCATGGACCATGCAAGCTCTTAGACCAGGCAAGCTACTGGACCAGGCAAGCTTTTGGACCAGGCAAGCTCGTGGACCAGGTACGAACTTGGACCAGGCAAGCTCCTGTACCAGGCAAGCTCCTAGACCAGGCAAGCTCCTGAACCAGGCAAGCTCCTGGACCAGGCAAGCTCCTAGACCAGGCAAGCTCCTTGACTAGGCAAGCTCCTGGACAAGGCAAGTTCATGGACCAGGCACGCTCGTGGACCATGCACGCTCTTGGACGAGGCAAGCTCTGGGACCAGGCACGCTCCTCGAACAGGCAAGCTCCTGGACCAAGCAAGCTCCTTGACCAGAATAGCTCCTGGACCAGGCAAGCTCCTGGACCAGGCACGCTCCTAGACCATGCAAGCTCCTAGACCAGGCAAGCTTCTGGACCAGGCACACTCGTGGACCAGGCACGCTCCAGGACCAGGCAAGCTCCTGGACCAGGCAAGCTCCTAGACCAGGCAAGCTCCTGGACCAGGCAAGCTCCTGGACCACGCAAGCTCTTGGACCAGGCAAGCTCTTGGACCAGGCAAGCTCCTGGACCAGGCAAGCTCCTGGACCAGGCACGCTCCTGGACCACGCAAGCTCCTAGACCAGGCAAGCTCCTGGACCAGGCAAGTTTCAGGACCAGGCAAACTTGTGGACCAGGCACCCTCGTGGACCAAGGAAGCTCCTGGACCAGGCAAGCTCCTAGACCACGCAAGCTCTTGGACCACGCAAGCTCTTGGACCAGGCAAGCTCTTGGACGAGGCAAGCTCCTGGACCAAGCAAGCTCTTGGACCAGGGAGGCTTCTGGACCGAGCAAGCTCTTGGACCAGGCAAGGTCCTAGACCAGGCAAGCTCTTGGACCGGGCAAGCTCCAAGACCAGGCACGCTCTTGGACCATGCACGCTCTTGGACCAGGCAAGCTCCTGGACCAGGCAAGCTCGTAGACCAGGCACGCTCGAGGACCATGCACGCTCCTGGACCAGGCAAGCTCTTGGACCAGGCAGGCTCGTGGACCAGGCAAGCTCCGGGACCACACAAGCTCCTGGACCAGGCAAGCTCCTGGACCAAGCAAGCTCCTGGACCAGGCAAGCTCTTGGACCAGGAAAGCTCCTGGACCAGGCAAGTTCTTGGACTAGGCATGCTCCTGGACAATGCAAGATCTTAGACCAGGCAAGCTCCTGGACCAGGCAAGCTTCTGGACCAGGCAAGCTCGTGGACCAGGCACGAACCTGGACCAGGCAAGCTCCTGGACCAGGCAAGCTCCTAGAGCAGGCAAGCTCCTGAACAAGGCAAGCTCCCGGACCAGGCAAGCTCCTGGACCAGGCTAGTTCATGGACCAGGCACGCTCGTGGACCAAGCACGCTCTTGGACCAGGCAAGCTCTTGGACCAGGCACGCTCCTCGAACAGGCAAGCTCTTGGACCAGGCAAGCTCCTGGACCAGGCAAGCTCATGGACTAGGCACGCTCCTGGACCATGCAAGCTCCTAGACCAGGCAAGCTTCTGGACCAGGCAAACTCGTGGACCAGGCACGCTTCAGGACCAGGCAAGCTCCTGGACCAGGCAAGCTCCTAGACCAGGCAAGCTCCTGGACCAGGCAAGCTCCTAGACCACGCAAGCTCTTGGACCAGGCAAGCTCCTAGACCAGGCAAGCTCCTGGACCAGGCAAGCTCCTAGACCAGGCAAGCTCCTTGATTAGGCAAGCTCCTGGACCACGCAAGCTCTTGGACTAGGCAAGCTCTTGGACCAGGCAAGCTCTTTGACCGGGCAAGCTCCAAGACCAGGCACGCTCGTGGACCATGCACGCTCTTGAACCAGGCAAGCTCTTGGACTAGGCAGGCTCGTGGACCAGGCAAGCTCCTGGACCAGGCAAGCTCGTAGACCAGGCACGCTCGAGGACCATGCACGCTCCTGGACCAGGCAAGCTCTTGGACCAGGCAGGCTCGTGGACCAGGCAAGCTCCGGGACCACACAAGCTCCTGGACCAGGCAAGCTCCTGGACCAAGCAAGCTCCTGGACCAGGCAAGTTCTTGGACTAGGCATGCTCCTGGACCATGCAAGATCTTAGACCAGGCAAGCTCCTGGACCAGGCAAGCTTCTGGACCAGGCAAGCTCGTGGACCAGGCACGAACTTGGACCAGGCAAGCTCCTGGACCAGGCAAGCTCCTAGAGCAGGCAAGCTCCTGAACCAGGCAAACTCCCGGACCAGGCAAGCTCCTGGACCAGGCCAGTTCATGGACCAGGCACGCTCGTGGACCATGCACGCTCTTGGACCAGGCAAGCTCTTGGACCAGGCACGCTCCTCGACCAGGCAAGCTCTTGGACCAGGCAAGCTCCTGGACCAGGCAAGCTCGTGGACTAGGCACGCTCCTGGACCATGCAAGCTCCTAGACCAGGCAAGCTTCTAGACCAGGCAAACTCGTGGACCAGGCACGCTTCAGGACCAAGCAAGCTCCTGGACCAGGCAAGCTCCTAGACCAGGCAAGCTCCTGGACCAGGCAAGCTCCTAGACCACGCAAGCTCTTGGACCAGGCAAGCTCCTAGACCAGGCAAGCTCCTGGACCAGGCAAGCTCCTAGACCAGGCAAGCTCCTTGACCAGGCAAGCTCCTGGACCACGCAAGCTCTTGGACTAGGCAAGCTCTTGGACCAGGCAAGCTCCTTGACCAGGCAAGCTCACGGACCAAGAAAGCTCCAGGACAAGGCAAGCTATTGGACCAGGCACGCTCGTGGAACAGGCAAGCTCCTGGACCAAGCAAGCTCCTGGACCAGGCAAGCTCCTGGACCAGGCAAGCTCCTGGACCAGGAAAGCTCCTGGACCAGGCAAGCTCTTGGACCAGGCACGCTCCTGGACCAGGCAAGCTCCTGGACTAGGCACGCTCCTGGACCATGCAAGCCACTAGACCAGGCAAGCTTCTGGACCAGGCAAACTCGTGGACCGGGAACGCTCCAGGACCAGGCAAGCTCCTGGACCAGGCAAGCTCCTAGACCAGGCAAGCTCCTAGACCAGGCAAGCTCCTGGACCACGCAAGCTCTTGGACCAGGAAAGCTCCTAGACCAGGCAAGCTCCTGGACCAGGCAAGCTCCAGGACCAGGCAAGCTCCTAGACTAGGCACGCTCCTGGACCATGCAAGCCCCTAGACCAGGCAAGCTTCTGGACCAGGCAAACTCGTGGACCAGGCACGCTTCAGGACCAGGCAAGCTCCTGGACCAGGCAAGCTCACGGACCAAAAAAGCTCCAGGACAAGGCAAGCTATTGGACCAGGCACGCTCGTGGAACAGGCAAGCTCCTGGACCAAGCAAGCTCCTGGACCAGGAAAGCTCCTGGACCAGGCAAGCTCCTGGACCAGGAAAGCTCCTGGACCAGGCAAGCTCTTGGACCAGGCACGCTCCTGGACCAGGCAAGCTCCTGGACTAGGCACGCTCCTGGACCATGCAAGCCCCTAGACCAGGCAAGCTTCTGGACCAGGCAAACTCGTGGACCAGACACGCTCCAGGACCATGCAAGCTCCTGGACCAGGCAAGCTCTTGGACCAGGCAAGCTCCTAGACCAGGCAAGCTCCTGGACCAGGCAAGCTCCTCGACCAGGCAAGCTCCTGGACTAGGCACGCTCCTGGACCATGCAAGCCCCTAGACCAGGCAAGCTTCTGGACCAGGCAAACTCGTGGACCAGGCACGCTCCAGGACCAGGCAAGCTCCTGGACCAGGCAAGCTCCTAGACCAGGCAAGCTCCTGGACCAGGCAAGCTCCTGGACCACGCAAGCTCTTGGACCAGGCAAGCTCCTAGACCAGGCAAGCTCCTTGACCAGGCAAGCTCCTGGACCACGCAAGCTCTTGGACTAGGCAAGCTCTTGGACTAGGCACGCTCCTGGACTAGGCAAGCTCACGGACCAAGAAAGCTCCTGGACAAGGCAAGCTCTTGGACCAGGCACGCTCGTGGAACAGGCAAGCTCCTGGACCAGGCAAGCTCCTGGACCAGGCAAGCTCCTGGACCAGGCAAGCTCCTGGACCAGGAAAGCTCCTGGACCAGGCAAGATTTTGGACTAGGCACGCTCCTGGACCATGCAAGCTCTTAGACCATGCAAGCTCCTAGACCAGGCAAGCTTGTGGACCAGGCACGAGCCTGGACCAGGCAAGCTCCTGGACAAGGCAAGCTCCTAGACCAGGCAAGCTCCTGAACCAGGCAAGCTCCTGGACCAGGCAAGCTCCTGGACTAGGCAAGCTCCTTAGACTAGGCAAGCTCCTGGACCAGGCAAGTTCATGGACGAGGCACGCTCGTGGACCATGCACGCTCTTGGACCAGGCAAGCTCTTGGACCAGTCACGCTCCTCGAACAGGCAAGCTCCTGGACCAGGCAAGCTCCTGAACAAGGATAGCTCTTGGACCAGGCAAGCTCCTTGGCCAGGCACGCTCTTGGACCATGCAAGTTCCTAGACCAGGCAGGCTTCTGGACCAGGCAAACTCCTGGACCTGGCACGCTCCAGGACCAGGCAAGCTCCTAGACCAAGCAAGCTACTGGACCAGGCAAGCTCCTGGACCACGCAAGCTCTTGGACCAGGCAAGCTCCTAGACCATGCAAGCTCCTGGACCAGCCAAGCTCCTAGACCAGGCAAGCTCCTGGACCAGGCAAGCTCCTGGACCACGCAAGCTCTTGGACCAGGCAAGCTCTTGGACCAGGCAAGCTCCTGGACCAGGCAAGATCACGGACGAAGAAAGCTCTTGGACAAGGCAAGCTCTTGGACCAGGCACGCTCGTGGAACAGGCAAGCTCCTGGACCAGGCAAGCTCTCGGACCACGCAAGCTCCTGGACCAGGATAGCTCATGGACCAGGCAAGCTCCTGGACCAGGCACGCTCCTGGACCATGCAAGCTCCTAGACCAGGCAAGCACCTGGACTAGGCAAGTTTCTGGACCAGGCAAACTCGTGGACCAGGAACGCTCCTGGACCAAGGAAGCTCCTGGACCAGGCAAGCTCCTAGACAAGGCAAGCTCTTGGACCACGCAAGCTCTTGGACCATGCAAGCTCTTGGACGAGGCAAGCTCCTGGACCAGGCAAGCTCCTGTACCAGGCAACCTCCTGGACCATGCAAGCTCCTGGACTACGCAAGCTCTTGGACCAAGCACGCTCCTAGACCAGGCAAGCTCTTGGACCAGGGAGGCTTCTGGACCAAGCAAGCTCTTGGACCAGGCAAGGTCCTAGACCAGGCAAGCTCCTGGACCGGGCAAGCTCCAAGACCAGGCACGCTCGTGGACCATGCACGCTCTTGAACCAGGCAAGCTCTTGGACAAGGCAGGCTTGTGGACCAGGCAAGCTCCTGGACCAGGCAAGCTCCAGGACTAGGCAAGCTCCTTGACCAGGCAAGCTCCTGGACCAGGCAAGCTCCTGGACCAGGCACGCTCGTGGACCATGAACGCTCCTGGACCAGGCAAGCTGTTGGACCAGGCAGGCTCGTGGACCAGGCAAGCTCCTTGACCACTCAAGCTCCTGGACCAGGCAAGCTCCTGGACCAGGCAAGCTCCTGGACCAGGCTCGCTCCTGGGCCACGCACGCTCCTGGACTAGGCACGCTCTTGGACCACGCAAGCTCGTGGATCAGACACGCTCCTGGACTCGGCAAGCTCGTGGACCACGCAAGCTCTTGGACCAGGAAAGCTCCTAAACCAGTTAAGCTCCTGGACCAGGCAAGCTAACGGACCAAGAAAGCTCCTGGACAAGGCAAGCTCCTGGACCAGGCACGCTCGTGGAACAGGCAAGCTCCTGGACAAGGCAAGCTCCTGGACTAGGCAAGCTCTTGGACCAGGATAGCTCCTGGACCAGGCAAGCTCCTGGACTAGGCAAGCTCCTGGACCATGCAAGCTCCTAGACAAGGCAAGCTCCTGGACCAAGCAAGTTTCTGGACCAGGCAAACTCGTGGACCAGGCACGCTCCTGGACCAGGCAAGCTCGTGGACCAGGCAAGCTCCTAGACCACGCAAGGTCTTGGACCAGGCAAGCTCTTGGACCTGGCAAGCTCCTGGACCAGGCAAGCTCGTGGACCAGGCAAGCTCCTGGACCACGCAAGCTCCTAGACCACGCAAGCTCTTGGACCAGGCACGCTCCTGGACTAGGCAAGCTCTTGGACCGGGCAGGTTTCTGGACCAAGCAAGCTTTTGGACCAGGCAAGCTCCTGGACCAGGCAAGCTCATAGACCAGGCACGCTCGTGGACCATGCATGCTCTTCGACCAGGCAAGCTCTTGGACCAGGCATGCTCGTGGACCAGGCAAGCTCCTGGACCAGGCAAGCTCCCGGAACACGCAAGCTCCTTGACCAGGCAAGCTCCTGGACTAGGCAAGCTCGTGGACCAGGCACGCTCGTGGACCATGCACGCTCGTGAACCAGGCAAGCTCTTGGACCCGGCAAGCTCGTGGACCAGGCAAGCTCTTGGACCACGCAAGCCCCTGGACCAGGCAAGCTCCTGGACCAGGCTCGCTCGTGGACCTGGCACACTCCAGGTCCAGGCACGCTCTTGGACCAGGCAAGCTCTTGGATCAGGCACGCTCCTGGATCAGGCAACCTCCTAGACCAAGCAAGCTCCTGGAGCAGGCAAGCTGTTGGACGAGGAAAGCTCATGGACCAAGCAAGCTCCTGGACGAGGCAAGCTAACGGACCAAGAAAGCTCCTGGACAAGGCAAGCTCCTGGACCAGGCACGCTCGTGGAACAGGCAAGCTTCAGGACCAGGCAAGCTCCAGGGCCAGGATAGCTCCTTGACCAGGCAAGCTCCTGGACCAGGCACGCTCCTGGACCATGCAAGCTCCTAGACCAGGCAAGCTCCTGGACCGGGCAAGCTTCTGGACCAGGCAAACTCGTGGACCAGGCACGCTCCTGGACCAGGCAAGCTCCTGGACCAGGCAAGCTCCTAGATCAGGCAAGCTCCTGGCCCAGGCAAGCTCCTAGATCAAGCAAGCTCTTGGACCAGGCAAGCTCCTAGACTAGGCAAGCTCCTGGACCAGGCAAGCTCCTAGACCAGGCAAGCTCCTGGACCACGAAAGCTCTTGGACCAAGCAAGCTCTTGGACCAGGAAAGCTCCTGGACCAGGCAAGCTCCTGGACCAGGCAAGCTCCTGGACAAGGCAAGCTCCAAGATCAGGCAAGCTCTTGGACCAGGCAAGCTCCTGGACCAGGCAAGCTCCTCGACCAGGCAAGCTCTTGGACCAGGCAAGCTCCTGGACCAGGCAAGCTCTTGGACCAAGCAAGCTCCTGGACCAGGCAAGCTCTTGGACCAGGCAAGCTCTTGGACCAGGCACACTCCTGGACCAGGCAAGCTCCTGGACCAGGCAAGCTCCTGGACCAGGCAAGCTCTTGGACGAGGCAAACTTCAAGACCAGGCAAGCTCTTGGACCAGGCACGCTCTTGGACCAAGCAAGATCTTGGACCAGGCAAGCTCTAGGACCAGGCAAGCTCCTGGACAAGGCAAGCTCCTGGCCCAGGATAGCTCCTGGACCAGGCAAGCTCCTGGACGAGGCACACTCTTGGACCATGCAAGCTCCTAGACCAGGCAAGCTCCTGGACCTAGGCAAGCTTCTGGACCAGGCAAACTCGTGGACCAGGCATGCTCCTAGACCAGGCAAGTTCCTGGACCAGGCAAGCTCCTAGACAAGGCAAGCTCCTGGACTAGGCAAGTTCCTGGACCACGCAAGCTCTTGGACCAGGCAAACTCTTGGACCAGGCAAGCTCCTAGACCAGGCAAGCTCCTTGTCCAGGCAAGCTCCTGGACCACGCAAGCTCCTGGACCACGCAAGCTCTTGGACCAGGCACGCTCCTGGACCAGGCAAGCTCTTGGACCTAGGCAGGCTTCTGGACCAAGCAAGCTCTTGAACGAGGCAAGCTCTTGGACCAGGCTAGCTCCTAGACCAGGCAAGCTCCTGGACCAGGCAAGCTCCTGGATCAGGCACGCTCGTGGACCGTGCACGCTCCTGGACCACACAAGCTCTTGGACCAGGCAGGCTTGTGGACCAGGCAAGCTCCTGGACCAGGCAATCTCCTAGACTAGGCAAGCTCCTCGACCACGCAAGCTCCTGGACTAGGCAAGCTCCTGGACCAGGCAGGCTTCTGGACTAAGCAAGCTCTTGGACTTGACAAGCTCCTTGACCACGCAATATCCTTCACCAGGCAAGCTCCTGGACTAGGCAAGCTCTTGGACCAGGCAAGCTTCGGGACCAAGCAAGCTCTTGGACCAAGCAAGCTCCTGGACCAGGCACGCTTGTGGACCATGCACACTCTTGGACCAGGCAAGCTCTTGGACTTGGAAGGCTCGTGGACCAGGCAAGCTCCTGGACCAGGCAAGCTCCTGGACAAGGCGAGCTCTTGGACCAGGAAGGCTCGTGGACCAGGCAAGCTCCTGGACCAGGCAAGCTCCTGGACCAGGCAAGCTCTTGGACCAGGAAGGCTCGAGGACCAGGCAAGCTCCTGGACCAGGCAAGCTCCTGGACCAGGCACGCTTTTTGACCACACACGCTCTTGGACCAGGCAAGCTCGTGGATCAGCCACGCTCCTGGACCAGGCAAGCTCCTGGACCACGCAAGCTCTTGGACCAGGCAAGCTCTTGGACCTGGAAAGCTCCTGGACCAGGCAAGCTCCTGGACTAGGCAAGCTCATGGACCAGGCAAGCTAACGGACCAAGAAAGCTCCTGGACAAGGCAAGCTCCTGGACCAGGGACGCTCGTGGAAAAGGCAAGCTCCTGGACCAGGCAAGCTCCTTGACCAGGCAAGCTCCTGGACCAGGATAGCTCCTGGACCTAGGCAAGCTCGTGGACCACGCACGCTCCTGGACCATGCAAGCTCCTAGACTAGGCAAGCTCCTGGACCAGGCAAGCTTCTGGGCCAGGCAAACTCGCCGACCAAGCACGCTCTTGGACCAGGCAAGCTCCTGGACCAGGCAAGCTGCTGGACCAAGGAAGCTCCTAGACTAGGCAAGCTCCTAGACCAGGCAAGCTCCTAGACCACGCAAGCTCTTGGACCAGGCAAGCTCTTGGACAAGGCAAGCTCCTGGACCAGGCAAGCTCCTGGACCAGGCAAGCTCCTGGACCAGGCAATCTCGTGGACTAGGCAAGCTCCTTGACCACGCAAGCTCCTGGACCAGGCAAGCTCCTGGACCAGGCAGGCTTCTGGACCAAGCAAGCTCTTGGACTTGACAAGCTCCTGGACCACGCAATATTCTTGACCAGGCAAGCTCCTGAACCAGGCAAGCTCTTGGACCAGGCAAGCTTCGGGACCAAGCAAGCTCTTGGACCAGGCAAGCTCCTGGACCAGGCACGCTCGTGGACCAAGCACGCTCTTGGACCAGGCAAGCTCCTAAACCAGGCAAGCTGCTGGACCAAGCAAGCTCCTAGACTAGGCAAGCTCCTGGACCAGGCAAGCTCCTAGACCACGCAAGCTCTTGGACCAGGCAAGCTCTTGGACAAGGCAAGCTCCTGGACCAGGCAAGCTCCTGGACCAGGCAATCTCGTGGACTAGGCAAGCTCCTTGACCACGCAAGCTCCTGGACCATGCAAGCTCCTGGACCAGGCAGGCTTCTGGACCAAGCAAACTCTTGGACTTGACAAGCTCCTGGACCACGCAATATTCTTGACTAGGCAAGCTCCTGGACCAGGCAAGCTCTTGGACCAGGCAAGCTTCGGGACCAAGCAAGCTCTTGGACTAGACAAGCTCCTGGACCAGGCAAGCTCCTGGACCTGGCAAGCTCATGGACCAGGCAAGCTCTTGGACCAGGAAGGCTCGTGGACGAGGCAAGCTCCTGGACCACGCAAGCTCCTGGACCAGGCAAGCTCTTGGACAAGGCAAGCTCCTGGACCAGGCAAGCTCCTGGACCAGGCAAGCTCCTGGACCAGGCACGCTCCTGGACCATGCAAGCTCCTAGACTAGGCAAGCTCCTGGACCAGGCAAGCTTCTGAACCAGGCAAACTCGTGGACTAGGCACGCTCTTAGACCAGGCAAGCTCTTGGACAAGGCAAGCTCCTGGACCAGGCAAGCTCCTAGACCAGGCAAGCTCCTGGACCAGGCATGCTTCTGGACCAGGCAAACTTGTGGACCAGGCACGCTCTTGGTCGAGGAGCTTGCCTGGTCCAGGAGCTTGCCTTCTGTTCCAAGAGCTTGGTTGGTCCAGAAGCCTGCCTGGTCCAAGAGCTTGCCTGGTCCAGGAGCGTGCCTGGTCCAAGAGCTTGCGTGGTCCAGGAGCTTGCGTGGTCCAGGAGCTTGCCTGGTCAAGTAGCTTGCCTGGTCCAGGAACTTGCCTGGTCTAAGAGCTGGCCTGGTCCAGGAGCTTGCCTGGTCCAGGAGCTTGCCTAGTCCAGCAGCTTGCCTGGTCTAGGAACTTGCTTGGTCTAGGAGCTAGCCTGGTCCAAGCGCGTTCCCGGTCCACGAGTTTGCCTGGTCCAGAAGCTTGCCTGGTCCAGGAGCTTGCCTGTTCCACGAGCGTGCCTGGTCCAGGAGCTTGCCTTGTCCAGGAGCTTTCAAGGTCCGTTAGCTTGCCTGGTCCAGGAGCTTGCCTGGTCTAGGAGCTTGCCTGGTCCAAGAGGTTGCGTGGTCCAGGAGCTTGCCTGGTCCAGGAGCTTGCCTGATCAAGGAGCTTGCCTGGTCTAGGAGCTTGCCTGGTCCAAGAGCTTGCGTGGTCCAGGAGCTTGCCTGGTCCAGGAGCTTGCCTAGTCCAGCAGCTTGCCTGGTCTAGGAGCTTGCTGGTCTAGGAGCTTGCCTGGTCCAGGAGCGTTCCTGGTCCACGAGTTTGCCTGGTCCAGAAGCTTGCCTGGTCCAGGAGCGTTCCTGTTCCAAGAGCTTGCTTGGTCCAGAAGCCTGCCTGGTCCAAGAGCTTGCCTGGTCCAGGAGCGTGCCTGGTCCAAGAGCTTGCGTGGTCCAGGAGCTTGCTGGTCCAGGAGCTTGCCTGGTCAAGGAACTTGCCTGGTCTAGGAGCTTGCCTCGTCCAAGAGCTTGCCTGGTCCAGGAGCTTGCCTGGTCCCCGAGCTTGCCTAGTCCAGCAGCTTGCCTGGTCTAGGAGCTTGCCTGGTCTAGGAGCTTGCCTGGTCCAGCAGCGTTCCTGGTCCACGAGTTTGCCTGGTCCAGAAGCTTGCCTAGTCCAGGAGCTTGCCTGTTCCACGAGCGTGCCTGGTCCAGGAGCTTGCCTTGTCTAGGAGCTTTCTTGGTCCGTTAGCTTGCCTGGTCCAGGAGCTTGCCTGGTCCAGGAGCTTTCTTGGTCCAAGAGCTTGCCTGGTCCAGAAGCTTGCCTGGTCCAGGAGCTTGCCTGGTCCAGGAGCGTGGCTGATCCACGAGCTTGCCTTGTCCAAGAGCTTGCCTGGTCCAGGAGCGTGCCTGGTCCAAGAGCTTGCCTGGTCTAGGAGCTTGCCTGGTCCAAGAGCTCGCTTGGTCCAGAAGCCTGCCTGGTCCAATAGCTTGCCTGGTCCAGGAGCGTGTCTGGGTTAAGAGCTTGCCTGGTCCAGGAGCTTGCGTGGTCGAGGAGCTTGCCTGATCCAGGAGCTTGCCTGGTCCTGGAGCTTGCCTGGTCCAGGAGCTTGCCTGGTCAAGGATATTGCGTGGTCCAGGAGCTTGTCAAGTCCAAGAGCTTGCTTGGTCCAGAAGCTTGCCTGGTCCAGGAGCTTGCCTTGTCCAGGAGCTTGCGTGGTCAAGGAGCTTGCCTAGTTTAGGAGATTGCCTGGTCCAGGAGCTTGCCTGGTCCACAAGCCTGCCTGGTCCAAGAGCTTGCTTGGTCCAGGAGGGTGCACGGTCCACGAGCGTGCCTGGTCCAGGAGCTTGCCTGGTCCAGGAGCTTGCCTGGTCCAAGAGCTTGCTTGGTCCAGAAGCCTGCCTGGTCCAAGAGCTTGCCTGGTCCAGGAGCGTGCCTGGTCTAAGAGCTTGCGTGGTCCAGGAGCTTGCGTGGTCCACGAGCTTGCCTAGTCCAAGGAGCTTGCCTAGTCTAGGAGCTTGCCTGGTCCAAGAGCTTGCCTGGTCCAAGAGCTTGCGTGGTCCAGGCGCTTGCCTGGTCCAGGACCTTACCTGGTTTAGGAGCTTGCCCGGTCCAGGAGCATGCTTCGTCCACGAGTTTGCCTGGTCCAGAAGCTTGCCTGGTCGAGGAGCTTGCCTGGTCTGGGAGCTTGCATGGTCCAGGAGCGTGCCTGGTCCAGGAGCTTGCCTGGTCCTAGATCTTGCCTGGTGCCAAGATCTTGCTTTGTCCAAGAGCGTGCCAGGTCCAAGAGCTTGCCTGGTCCTGAAGTTTGCCTCGTCCAGGAGCTTGCCTGGTCCAGGAGCTTGCATGGTCCAGGAGCTTGCCTGGTCGAGGAGCTTGCGTGGTCCAGGAGCTTGCCTGGTCCACGAGCTTGCCTCGTCCAAGAGCTTGCCTGTTCCAGGAGCGTGCCTGGTCCAGGAGCTTTCCAGGTCGAGGAGCTTGCTTGATCTGAGAGCTTTCCTGGTCCAGGAGCATTCCTGGTTCAAGAGCTCGCCTGGTCCAGGAGCTTGCCCGGTCCTGGAGCTTGCCTGGTCCAAGAGCTTGCCTGGTCCACGAGCGTGACTGGTCCAAGAGCTCGCTTGGGCGAGAAGCTTGCCTGCTCCAGGAGCTTGCTTGGTCCATGAGCTTGCCATGTCCAAGAGCTTGCCTGGTCCAGGAGCATGCGTGGTCCAGGAGCTTGCCTGGTCTAGGAGCTTGCCTGGTCCAAGAGCTTGCCTGGTCTAGGAGCTTGCCTAGTCTAAGAGCTTGCCTGGTCTAGGAGCTTGCCTGGTCGAAGAGCTTGTCTGGTCCAGGAGCTTGTCTGGTCCAGGAGCTTGCCTGGTCCAGGAGCTTGCCTGGTCCAGGAGCTTGTCTGGTCCAGGAGCTTGTCTGGTCCAGGAGCTTGCCTGGTCCACGAGCTTGCCTGGTCCAGGTGCTTGCCTGGTCCAGAAGCTTGCCTAGTCTAGGAGCTTGTCTGGTTTAGGAGCTTGCCTGGTCTAGGAGCGTGCCTGGTCCAGGAGCATGCTTGGTCTAGGAGCTTGCCTAGTCCAGGAGCTTGCCTGGTCCAGGAGCTTCCGTGGTCTAGGAGCGTGCCAGGTCCATGAGCTTGCCTGGTCCAGGAGCTTGATTGGTCCAAGAGCTTGCCTGGTCTAGGAGCTTGCCTGGTCAAGGAGCTTGCCTGGTCCAGAAGCTTGCGTAGTCCACGAGCTTGCCTAGTGAAGGAGCTTGCCTGGTCCAGAAGCTTGCTTGGTCCAGGAGCTTGCCTAGTCTAGGAGCTTGCCTGGTCCAGGAGCGTGCCTGGTCCACGAGCTTGCCTGGTCCAAGAGCTTGCCACGTCCAAGAGCGTGCCCGGTCTAGGAACGTGCCTTGTCCACGAGCTTGCCTGGTCCAGGAGCGCTTGCCTGGTCCAAGAGCTTGCCTGGTCCAAGAGCTTGCCTGGTCCAAGAGCTTGCGTGGTCCACGAGCTTGCCTGGTCCAGGAGCTTGCCTAGTCCAGGAGCGTGCCTGGTCCAGGAGCTTGCCTGTTCCGGGACCTTGCCTGGTCTAGGAGCTTGCTTGGTCCAAGAGCGTGCCTGGTCCAGGAGCTTGCCTGATCCAGGAGCTTGCCCGGTCCACGAGCTTGCTTGGTCCAGGAGCTTGCCTAGTCCATGAGCCTGCCTGGTCCAAGAGCTTGCCTGGTCCAAGAGCGTGCCTGGTCCACGAGCTTGCCTGGTCCACGAGCTTGCCTGTTCCAGGACCTTGCCTGGTCTAGGAGCTTGTGTGGTCCAGGAGCTTGCCTGGTCCAGGAGCTTGCGTGGTCCAGGAGCTTCCCTGGTCTAGGAGCTTGCCTGGTCCAGGAGCTTGCCTAGTCCATGAGCCTGCCTGGTCCAAGAGCTTGCCTGGTCCAAGAGCGTGCCTGGTCCACGAGCGTGCCTAGTCCAGGAGCTTGCCTGGTCTTGGAGCTTGCCTGTTCCAGGAGCCTGCCTGGTCCATGAGCTTGCCTGGTCCAGGAGCTTGCCTGGTCCAGGAGCTTGCCTGGTCCAGAAGCCTGCCTGGTCTAAGAGCTTGCCTGGTCGAGGAGCGTGCCTGGTTCAAGAGCTTGCGTGGTCTGGGAGCTTGCCTGGTCCAGGAGCTTGGTTGGTCCAGAAGCGTGACTAGTCCAAGAGCTTGCCTGGTCCAGGAGCGTGCTTGTTCCAAGAACTTGCATGGTACAGGAGCTTGCATGGTCCAAGAGCTTGCCTGGTCTAGGAGTGTGCCTGGTCCACGAGCTTGCCTTGTCCAGGAGCGTGCCTGGTCCAGGAGCATGCTTGGTCCACGAGCATGCCTGGTCCAGGAGCTTGCGTGGTCAAGGAGCATGCCTGATCCAAGAGCTTGCCTAGTCCAATAGCTTGCCTGGTCCACGAGCCTGCCAGGTCCAAGAGCGTGCCTGGTCTACGAGCGTGCCTGGTCCATGAGCGTGCGTGGTCCAGGAGCTTGCTTGGTCTAGGAGCGTGCCTAATCCACGAGCTTGCCTGGTACAGGAGCTTGCCTGATCCAGGAGCCTGCCTGGTCCAGGAGCTTGCCTGGTAGAAGAGCTTGCCTGGTCCAGTAGCTTGCTTGGTCCAAGAGCTTGCCTGGTCCAGGAGCTTGCCTGGTCCACGAGCCTGCCTGGTCCAGGAGCGTGCCTGGTCTACGAGCTTGCCTGGTCCGGGAGCCTTCCTGGTCCAGGAGCTTGCCTGGTCCAAGAGCTTTTATGGTCCAAGAGCTTGCCTGGTCCAGGAGTTTGCCTTCTCCAAAGCTTGCCCGGTCCAGGAGCGTGCGTGGTCCATGAGCTTGCTTGGTCCACGAGCTTGCCATGTCTAGGACCTTGCCTGGTCTAGGAGCTTGCCTGGTCCAGGAGCGTGCCTGGTCCAGGAGCTTGTGTGATCCAGGAGCTTGCCTGGTCCAGAAGCGTGCCTAGTCCAGGAGCGTGCCTGGTCCACGAGCGTGCCTGGTTCAGGAGCTTGCGTGGTCCACGAGCTTTCCTGATCTAGGAGCTTGCCTGGTCCAAGAGCTTCCCTGGTCCACGAGCCTACCTAGTCAAAGAGCTTGCCTGGTCCAGGAGCGTGCCTGGTCCAAGAGCTTGCCAAGTCCAGTAGCTTGCCCGGTCCAGGAGCGTGCCTGGTCCACGAGCCTGCCTGGTCTAGAAGCTTGCCTGGTCCAGGAGCTTGCCTAGTCCACGAGCTTGCCTGGTCCACGAGCTTGCCTGGTCCACGAGCTTGCCTGGTCCAGGAGCTTGCCCGGACTAGGAGCTTGCCTAGTCCAGGAGCTTGCCTGGTCCGGGAGCTTGCCTGGTCCAGGAGGTTGCCTGGTCCAAGAGCGTGCGTGGTCCGCTAACTTGCCTGGTTCAGGAGCTTGCATGGTCCAGGATCTTGCCTGGTCCAGGAGCTTGCCTGGTCCAGGAGCTTGCCTAGTCCAGTTGCTTGTCGAGTCCACGAGCTTGCTTGGTGCACGAGTTTGCCTGGTCCACGAGCTTGCTAGGTCCAGGAGCTTGCTTGTTCTAGTAGCTTGCCTAATCTAGGAGCTTGCCTAGTCCAGGAGCTTGCATGGTCCAGGAGCTTGCCTGGTCCAGGAGCCTGCCTGGTCCAAGAGCTTGCCTAGTCCAGGAGCTTGCATGGTCTAGGAGGTTGCCTGGTTCACGAGTTTGCCTGGTCCATGAGCTTGTCTGGTCCAGGAGCTTGCTTGGTGTGGGAGCTTGCCTGGTCCAGGAGCGTGCCTGGTCCAGGAGCTTGCCTGGTCCAGGAGCTTGCCTGGTCGAGGAGCTTGCCTGGTCCAGGAGCGTGCCTGGTCCACGAGCCTGCCTGATCCAAGAGCTTGCCTGGTCCAAGAGCGTGCCTGGTCCACGAGTGTGCTTGGTCCAGGAGCTTGCCTGGTCCGGGAGCTTGCCTGGTCTAGGAGCTTGCCTGGTCCAGGAGCTTGCTTGGTCCAGGAGCTTGCCTGGTCCAAGAGCTTGCCTAGTCCAAAAGCTTGCCTAGTCTAAGAGCTTGCCTGGTCTAGGAGCTTGCTTGGTCCAAGAGCTTGCCTGGTCCCAGAGCGTGCCTGGTCCAGGAGCTTGCTTGGTCTTGGAGCTTGCTTGGTAGAGAAGCCTGCCTGGTCCAAGAACTTGCCTGGTCGAGGAGCGTGCCTGGTCCAAGAGCTTGCGTGGTCCAAGAGCTTGCCTGGTCAAGGAGCTTGCTTGGTCGAGAAGCATGACTGGTCCAAGAGCTTGCCTGGTCCAGGTGCGTGCGTGGTCCAAGAGCTTTCGTTGTCTAGAAGCTTGCTTTGTCCAGGAGCTTGCTTGGTCCAGGAGCGTGCCTGGTCCACGAGCCTGCCTGGTCCATGAGCTTGCTTGGTCCAGGAGCTTGCCTGGTCCAGGAGCTTGCCTGGTCCACGTGCTTGCCTAGTCCACGAGCTTGCCTGGTCCAAGAGCTTGCCTGGTCTAGGAGCTTGCCTGGTCCACGAGCTTGCCTGGTCCAGGAGCTTGCGTGGTCCAGGAGGTTGCTAGGTCCAGGAGCGTGCCTGGTCCACGAGCTTGCCTGGTCCAAGAGCTTGCCTGCTCCAAGAGCTTGTGTGGTCCAAGAGCTTGCCTGGTCCAAGGGCTTGCGTGGTCCAGGAGCATGCCTGGTCCACAAGCTTGCCTAGTCCAGGAGCGTGCCTGGTCCACGAGCTTGCCTGGTCCACGACCTTGCCTGGTCTAGGAGCTTGCCTGGTCCAGGGCGTGCTTGGTCCAGGAGCTTACCTGATCCAGGAGCTTGCTTCGTCCATGAGCTTGCCTTTTCCAGGATCTTGCTTGGTCCAGGAGCGTGCCTGGTCCACGAGTTTGCCTAGTCCAGGAGCTTGCCTTGTCCAGGAGCTTGCCTGGTCTAGGAGCTTGCGTGGTGCAGGAGCGTGACTGGTCCACGAGCTTGCCTTGTCCAGGAGCTTGCCTGGTCTAGGAGCTTGCCTAGTCCAGGAGCGCGCCTGGTCCAGGAGTGTGCCTGGTCTAGGAGCTTGCCTGGTCCAGGAGCTTGCCTTGTCCAGGAGCGTGCCGGGTCCAGGAGTGTGCCTGGTCCTGGAGCTTGCTTGGTCCAAAAGCCTTCCTGGTCCAAGAGCTTGCTTGGTCCAGGAGCGTGCCTAGTCCAAGAGCTAGCCTGGTCGAGGAGCGTGCCTGGTCGAGGAGCGTGCCTGGTCGAGGAGCTTGCCTGGTCCAGGAGGTTGCCTTGTCTAGGAGTTTGCCTGGACCAAGAGCTTGTCTAGTCAAGGAGCTTGCGTGGTCCAGGAGCTTGCCTGGTCCAGGAGCTTGCCTGGTCTACGAGCTTGCTGGTCCAGGAGCTTGCCTGGTCCAGGAGCTTGCTTGGTCCAGAAGCGTTCCTCGGCCAAGAGGTTGCCTGGTCCAAGAGCATGCCTGGTCCAAGAGATTGCGTGGTCCAGTAGCTTGCCTTGTCCAGGAGCTTGCCTGGTCCACGAGCGTGCCTGGTCCAGGAGCTTGCTTGGTCCAGGAGCTTGCCGAATCCAGGAGCTTGCCTGGTCCATGAGCGTGCCTGGTCCAGGACTGTGCCTAGTCTAGGAGCTTGCTTGGTCCAGAAGCTTGCCTGGTCCAAGAGCTTGCCTGGTTCAGGAGCGTGAATAGTCCAAGAGCTTGCCTAGTCTAGGAGCTTGCCTGGTCCAGGAGCGTGCTTGGTCTAGGAGCTTGCGTGTTCAAGGAGCTTGCCTTGTCTAGGTTCTTGCCTGGTCCAGGAGCTTGCCTGGTCCAAGAGCTTGCCTGGTCTAGGATCTTGCCAGGTCCAAGAGCTTGCCTGGTCGTAGAGTAAACCCTGGTCCAGGAGCTTGCTTGGTCCACGAGCTTGCCAGTTCCAGGACCGTGATTGGTCCATGAGCTTGCCATGTCCAGGAGCTTTCTTGGTCCGTTACCTTGCCTGGTCCAGGAGCTTGCCTGGTCCAGGAGCGTGCCTGGTCCTGGAGCTTGCCTGGTCCAGGAGCTTGCCTGGTCTAGGAGCTTGCCTGGTCCAGGAGCTTGCCTAGTCAAAGAGCTTGTCTATTCTATGAGCGAGCCTGGTCTAGAAGCTTGCCTAGTCCAGGAGCTTGCCTGGTCCAGGAGCTTGCCATGTCCATGAGCTTGCCTGGTCCCGGCGCTTGCCTAGTCCACGACTTTGCCTGGTCCAGGAGCTTGCCTGGTCCAGGAGCTTGCGTGGTATAGGAGCTTGCCTGGTCCAGTAGCTTGCTTGGTCCACGAGTTTGCCTGGTCCAAGAGCGTGCCTAGTCCACGAGTTTGCCTGGTTTAAGAGCTTGCCTGGTCCAGGAGCTTGCCTGGTCTAGGAGCTAGCCTGGTCCGACAGCTTGCCTGGTCCAGGAGCGTGCCTAGTCCACGAGTTTGCCTGGTCTAGGAGCTTGTCTGGTCCACGAGCGTGCCTGGTCCACAAGTTTGCCTGCTCCACGAGCTTGCCTGGTCACGGAGCGTGCCTGGTCCTCAAGTTTGCCTGGTCCAGGAGCTTGCCTGGTCCAGGAGCCTGCCTGGTCCAAGAGCTTGCCTAGTCCAGGTGCGTGCCTGGTCCAAGAGCGTGCCTAGTCAAGAAGCTTGCCTTGTCCAGGAGCTTGCCTGGTCTAGGAGCTTGCCTGATCCAAGAGCTTGCTTGGATTGGACGCCTCCCTGGTCTAAGAGCTTGCCTGGTCAAGGAGCTTGCCTGGTCCAAAAGCTTGCGTGTTTCCAGGAGCTTGCCTGGTCCAGGAGCTTGCCTGGTCCAGGAGCGTGCCTGGTCCACGAGCTTGCCTGGTCCACGAGCTTGCCTGGTCCAGGAGCATGCCTAGTCCACGAGCTTGCCTGGTCCAGGAGCTTGCCTGGTCCAGGAGCTTGCCTGGTCCAGGAGCTTGCCTGGTCCAGGAGCTTGCCTGGTCCACGAGCTTCCCTGGTCCAGTAGCTTGCCTGGTCCACGAGCTTGCCTCGTCCAGGAGCTTGCCTGGTCCAAGAGCTTGCCTAGTCCAAGAGCGTGTGTGGTCTAGGAGCTTGCGTGGTTTAGGAGCGTGCCTGTTCCATAAGCTTGCCTGGTCCGGGAGCTTTCCTGGTCCAGAAGCTTGCCTCCAGGAGCTTGCTTGGTCCAGGAACTTGCCTTGTCCAGGAGCTTTCTTGGTCCGTTACCTTGCCTGGTCCTAGAGCTTGCCTGGTCCAGGAGCTTGCCTAGTCCAGGAGCTTGCCTGGTCCTGGACCTTGCCTGGTCCAGGAACTTGTCTGTTCTAGGAGCGAGCCTGGTCCTGGAGCTAGCCTTGTCCAGGAGCTTGCCTGGTCCAAGAGCTTGCCTGGTCTAGGAGCTTGCGAAGTCCAGAAGCTTGCCTGGTCCATGAGCTTGCCTGGTCCACGAGCGTGCCTGGTCCACGAGTTTGCCTAGTCCACGAGCTTGCCAGGTCCAGGAGCTTGCCTGGTCCATGAGCGTGCTTTGTCCACGAGCCTGCCTGGTCCAAGAGCTTGCCTAGTCCAGGAGTGTTCCTGGTCCACGAGCGTGCCTGGTCCAGGAGCTTGCCAGGTCCTGGAGCTTGCCTGGTCCAGGAGCTTGCCTGGTCTAGGAGCTTGCCTGGTCCAAGAGCTTGCTTGGACTAGACGCCTGCCTGGTCTAAGATCTTGCCTTGTCCATGAGCGTGCCTGGTCCAAAAGCTTGCGTGTTCCAGGAGCTTCCGTGTTCCAGGAGCTTGCTTGGTCCAGGAGCGTGCTTGGTCCAAGAGCTTGCCTGGTCCAAGAGCTTGTCTGGTCCAGGAGCGTGCCTGGTCCAAGAGCTTGCCTGGTCCAGAAGTTTGCCTGGTCCACGAGCTTGCCAGGTCCAAGAGCTTGTGTGGTCCAGGAGCTTGCCTGGTCAAGGAGCTTGCCTGGTCCGGAATCGTGCCTGGTCCACAAGGGTGCCTGGTCCAGGAGCTTGCCTGGTCCATGAGCGTGCCTGGTCCACGAGCCTGCCTGGTCTAAGAGCATGCTTGGTCCAGGAGCGAGCCTGGTCCACGAGCGTGCCTGATCCAGAAGCTTGATTGGTCCAGGAGCTTGCTTGGTCCAAGAGCTTGCCTCGTCCAGGAGCGTGCCTGCTCCAGGAGCTTGCCTGGTCCAGGAGCTTGCTTGGTCCGGAAGCATGCCTGGACCAAGAGCTTGCCTGGTCCAGGAGCGTGCCTGGTCCAACAGCTTGCGTGGTCCAGGAGCTTGCCTTGTTCAGGAGCTTGCCTGGTCTAAGAGCTTGCCTGGTCCAGGAGCTTGCCTGGTCCAGGAGCTTGCCTCGTCCATGAGCTTGCCTGGTCTAGGAGCTTGCATGGTCCAGAAGCTTGCCTGGTCCAGGAGCTTGCCTGGTCTAGGAGTTTGCCTGGTCCAGGAGCTTCCCTGGTCTAGGAGCTTGCTTGGTCCAGAAGCCTGCCTGGTACAAGAGCTTGCCTGGTCCACGAGCATGTCTGGTCCAAGAGCTTGCATGGTCCAAGAGCTTGCCTGGTCCAAGAGGTTGCCTGGTCCAAGAGCTTGCCTGGTCCAAGAGCTTGCCTGGTCCAAGAGCTAGCTTGTTCCAGGAGCTTGCCTGGACTAGGAGCTTGCCTGGTCCAGGAGCTTGCCTGGTCCACGAGCGTGCCTGGTCCAGGAGCTTGCCTGGTCTAGGAGCTTGCCTGGTCCAGGAGCTTGCCTGGTCCAGGAGCTTGCCTGGACCAACAGCTAGCTGGTCCAGAAGCTTGTTTGGTCCACGATACTGCCTGGTCCAAGAGCTTGCCTGGTCCAGGAACGTGCCTGGTCCACGAGCATGCCTGGTCCAGGAGCTTGCCTGGTCCAGAAGCTTGCCTGGTCGAGGAGCTTGCCTGGTCCAGGAGCTTGCCTCGTCCAGGAGCTTGCTTGGTCCAGAAGCCTGCCTGGCCTAAGAGCTTGCCTGGGCCCGGGGCGTGCTTGGTCCAAGACCTTGCGTGGTCGAGGAGCTTGCCTGGTTCACGAGCCTGCCTGGTCCAAGAGCTTGCCTAGTCCACGAGCGTGCCTGGTCTACGAGCGTGCCTGATCCAGGAGCTTGCCTGGTCCAGGAGCTTGCTTGGTCTAGAAGCTTGCCTGGTCCAGGAGCTTGCCTGGTCCAGTATCTTGCCTGGTCTAGGAGCTTGCCTGGTCCAGGAGCGTGCCTGGTCCTGGAGCTTGCTTGGTCCAGGAGCTTGCCTGGTCCAGGAGCTTGCCTGGTCTAGGAGCATGCCTGGTTCACGAGCCTGCCTGGTCCAAGAGCTTGCGTGGTCCACGAGCGTGCCTGGTCCACGAGCGTGCCTGATCCAGGAGCTTTCCTGGTCTAGGAGCTTGCTTGGTCTAGAAGCTTGCCTGGTTTAGGAGCTTACCTGATCCTGGAGCTTGCCTGGTCCAGGAGCTTGCCTGGTCCAGGAGGTTGCCTGGTCCAGAAGCCTGCCTGGTCCAAGAGCTTGCCTGTTCCAGGAGCGTGCCTGGTCCAAGAGCTTGCGTGGTCCACGAGCTTGTGTGGTCCAGGAGCTTGCCTGGTCCAGGAGCGTGCCTGGTCCACGAGTTTGCCTCGTCCAGGAGCTTGCCTGGTGCAGGAGCTTGCCAGGTCCAAGAGCTTGCCTGGTCCAGGAGCTTGCCTGGTCCAGGAGCTTGCCTGGTCCAGGAGCTTGCTTGGTGCAGGAGCTTGCCTGGTCCAGGAGCTTGCCTGGTCACGGAGCGTGCCTGGTCCAGGAGCGTGCCTGGTCTTGGAGCGTGCCTAGTCCAGGAGCGTGCCTGGTCCAGGAGCGTGCCTGGTCCAGGAGCTTGCCTGGTCTAACAGCTTGCCTGGTCCAGGAGCGTGTCTGGTCCTGGAGCTTGCGTGATCCAGGAGCTTGCCTGGTCCAGGAGCTTGCCTAATCTAGGATCTTGCCTGGTCCGAGAGCATGCCTGGTCCACGAGCTTGCCTGGTCCAAGAGCTTGCCTGGTCCAGGAGCTTGCCTGGTCCAGGAGCGTGCCTGGTCGAGGAGCTTTCCTGGTCCAGGAGCTTGCCTGGTCTAACAGCTTGCCTGGTCCAGGAGCGTGCCTGGTCCAGGAGCTTGCCTGATCCAGGAGCTTGCCTGGTCCAGGAGCTTGCCTGGTCTAGGATCTTGCCTGGTCCAGGAGCATGCCTCGTGCATGAGCTTGCCTGGTCCAAGCGCTTGCCTCGTCCAGGAGCTTGCCTGGTCCAGGATCTTGCCTGGTCTAGGAGCTTGCCTGGTCCGGGAGCTTCCCTGGTCCAGGAGCTTGCCTGTTCCAGGAGCTTGCGTGGTCCAGGAGCCTGCCTTGTCCAGGAGCTTGCCTGGTGTAGGAGCCTTCCAGGTCCAGGAGCGTGCTTGGTCCACAAGCTTGCCTGGTCAAGGAGCTTGCCTGGTCCAGGAGCTTGCCTTGTCCAACAACTTGCCTGGTCCAGGAGCGCGCCTGGTCGAAGAGCTTGCCTGGTCCAGGAGCTTGCATGGTCGAGGAGCTTGCTTGGTCTAGGAGCGTGCCTGGTCCAGTATCTTGCCTGGTCTAGGATCTTGCCTGGTCCAGGAGCTTGCCTGGTCCAGGAGCGTGCCAGGTCCACATGTTTGCGTGGTTCAGGAGCTTGCCTGGTCCACGAGTTTGCCTGGTCCAAGAGCTTGCTTGGTCCAAGAGCTTGCCTAGTCTAGGACCTTGCCTGGACCAGGAGCTTGCCTGGTCCAAGAGCTTGCCTGGTCCACGTGTTTGCGTGGTTCAGGAGCTTGCCTGGTCCAGGAGCTTGCCTGGTCCACGTGTTTGCGTGGTTCACGAGCTTGCCTGGTCCAGGAGCTTGCCTGGTTCAGGAGCTTGCCTGGTCCAAGAGCTTGCCTGGTCCAGGAGCTTGCTTGGTCCAGGAGCTTGTGTGGTCCAGGAGCTTGCGTGGTCTAGGAGCCTGCCTGGTCCAGGAGCTTGCCTGGTCTAACAGCGTGCCTGGTCCAAGAGCCTGCTTGGTCAAGGAGCATGAATGGTCCAAGAGCTTGCCTGGTCCAGGAGCTTGCCTGGTCCAAGAGCTTGCTTGGTCCAGGAGCGTGCCTGGTCCAGGAGCTTGCCTGGTCCAGGAGCTTGCCTGGTCTAGGATCTTTCCTGGTCCAGGAGCTCGCCTGGTCGTGGAGCGTGCTTGGTCCACGAGGTTGCGTGGTTCAGGAGCTTGCCTGGTCCAGGAGCATGCGTGGTCCAACAACTTGCCTGGTCCAAGAGCTTGCTTGGTCCAGGAGCTTGCTTGGTCCAGGAGCGTGCCTGGTCCACGAGATTGCCCGGTCCAAGAGCTTGCCTGGTCCAGGAGCTTGCCTGGTCTAGGATCTTGCTTGGTCCAGGAGCTTGCCTGGTCCAGGAGCGTGCCTGGTCCACGTGTTTGCGTGGTTCAGGAGCTTGCCTGGTCCACGAGTTTGCCTGGTCCAAGAGCTTGCCTGGTCCAGGAGCTTGTCTGGTCTAGGAGCTTACCTGGTCCAGGAGCTTGCCTGGTCAAGGAGCTTGCCTGGTCCAAGAGCTTGCTTGGTCCAGGAGCTTGCGTGGTCCAGGAGCTTGCGTGGTCTAGGAGCCTGCCTGGTCCAGGAGCTTGCCTGGTCTAACAGCTTGCCTGGTCCAAGAGCTTGCTTGGTCCAGGAGCGTGAATGGTCCAAGAGCTTGCCCGGACCAAGAGCTTGCCTGGTCCACGAGCGTGCTTAGTCCAGGAGCTTGCCTGGTCCAGGAGCTTGCGTGGTCTAGGATCTTTCCTGGTCCAGGAGCTTGCCTGGTCCTGGAGCATGCTTGGTCCACGAGTTTGCGTGGTCCAAGAGCTTGCCTGGTCCAGGAGCTTGCCTGGTCCAGGAGCTTGCCTGGTCTAGGAGCATGCCTGGTTCAAGAGCCTGACTGGTCCAAGAGCTTGCCGGGTCCACGAGCGTGCCTGGTCCACGAGCGTGCCTGATCCAGGAGCTTGCCTGGTCCAGGAGCTTGCTTGGTCTAGAAGCTTGCCTAGTTTAGGAGCTTGCCTGGTCCTGATGCTTGCCTGGTCTAGGAGCTTGCCTGGTCCAGGAGCTTGCCTGGTCCACGAGTGTGCCTGGTCCAGGAGCTTTCCTGGTCAAGGAGCTTGACTGGTCCAGGAGCTTGCCTGGTCTAGGAGCATGCCTGGTTCACGAGCCTGCCTGGTCCAAGAGCTTGCCTGGTCCACAAGCGTGCCTTGTCCACGAGCGTGCCTGATCCAGGAGCTTGCCTGGTCCAGGAGCTTGCTTGGTCTAGAAGCTTGCCTGGTCCAGGAGCTTACCTTGTCCAGGAGCTTGCCTGGTCCAGGAGCTTGCCTGGTCCAGGAGGTTGCCTGGTCCAGAAGCCTGCCTAGTCCAAGAGCTTGCCTGTTCCAGGAGCGTGCCTGGTCCAAGAGCTTGCGTGGTCCAGGAGCTTGCGTGGTACAGGAGCTTGCCTGGTGTAGGAGCTTGCCTGGTCCAAGAGCGTGCCTGGTCGAGGAGCGTGCCTGGTCCAGGAGCGTGCATGGTCTAGGAGCGTGTCTGGTACAGGAGCGTGCCTGGTCCAGGAGCTTGCCTGGTCCAGGAGCTTGCCTGGTCCAGGAGCATGCCTGGTCCAGGAGCTTCCTTGGTCCACGAGTTTGCCTGGTCCAGGAGCTTGCGTGGTCCAGGAGCTTGCGTTGTCTAGGAGCTTGCCTGGTCCAGGAGCTTGCCTGGTCTAGGAGCTTGTCTGGTCCAGGAGCTTGCTTGGTCCAAGAGCTTGCCTGGTCCAGTAGCTTGCGTGGTCTAGGAGCTTGCCTGGTATAGGAGCTTGCCTGTTCCAGGAGCGTGCCTGGTCCACAAGTTTCCCTGGTCTAGGAGCTTGCCTGGTCTAGGAGCTTGCTCGGTCCAGGAGCTTGCCTTGTTCAGGAGCTTGACTGGTCCAGGAGCTTGCCTGGTCCAGGAGCGTTCTTGGTCCACAAGCCTGCCTGATCAAGGAGCTTGCCTGGTCCAAGAGCTTGCCTAGTCCAAGAGCTTGCCTGGTCCAAGAGCTTGCTTGGTCCAAGAGCTAGCTTGGTCCAGGAGCTTGCTTGGACCAGGAGCTTGCCTGGTCCAGGAGCTTGCCTGGTCCAGGAGCTTCCTTGGTCCAGAAGCTTGCCTGGTCCAAGAGCTTGCCTGCTCCAGGAGCGTGCCTGGTCCACAAGCCTGCCTGGTCTAAGAGCTTGCCTGGTCCACGAGCGTGCCTGGTCCACGAGCGTGTATGATCCGGGAGCTTGCTTGGTCCACGAGCTTGCCTGGTCCAGGGGCGTGCCTGGTCCAAGAGTGTGCCTGGTCAAGGAGCTTGCCTGGTCAAAGAGCTTGCCTGGTCCACAAGCCTGCCTGGTCTAAGAACTTGCCTGGTCCACGAGCGTGCCTCGTCCACGAGCGTGCATGATCCAGGAGCTTCCTTGGTCCACGAGCTTGCCTTGTCCAGGGGCGTGCCTGGTCCAAGAGTGTGCCTGGTCCACGAGCGTGCCTGGTCCAGCAGCTTGCCTGTTCCAGGAGCTTGCCTGGTCCAGGAGCTTGCCTGGTCCATGAGCTTGCCTGGTCCACGAGCGTGCCTGGTCCAGGAGCTTGCCTGGTCTAGGAGCTTGCCTGGTCCAGGAGCTTGCCTGGTCCAAGATCTTGCCTGGTCCAGGAGCTTGCCTGGTCCAGGAGCTAGCTGGTCCAGGAGCTTGCCTGGTCCAGGAGCTTGCTTCGTCTAGAAGCGTTCCTGGTCCAAGAGCTTGCCTGGTCTAGGAGCGTGCCTGGTCTAAGAGCTTGCGTGGTCCAGGAGCTTGCCTTGTCGAGGAGCTTGCCAGGTCCAGAAGCGTGCCAGGTCCAGAAGCGTGCCTGGTCCACAAGCTTCTGGACGAAGCAAGCTCTTGGACCAGGCAAGCTCTTGGACCAGGCAAGCTCTTGGACCAGGCAGGCTTCTGGACCAAGCAAGCTCTTGGACCAGGCAAGCTCCTGGACCAGGCAAGCTCCTGGACCAGGCAAGCTCCTTGACCAGGTAAGCTCCTGGACCAGGCAAGCTCGTGGACAAGGCACGCTCGTGGAACAAGCAAGCTCCTGGACCAGGAAAGCTCTTGGACCAGGCACGCTCGTGGAACAAGCAAGCTCCTGGACCAGGTAAGCTCCTGGACCAGGCAAGCTCGTGGACCAGGATAGCTCCTGGACCAGGCAAGCTCCTAGACCACACAAGCTCCTAGACCAGGCAAGCTTCTGGACCAGGCAAACTCGTGGACCAGGCACGCTCCTGGACTAGGCAAGCTCCTCGACCAGGCAAGCTCCTAAACCAGGCAAGCTCCTGGACCACGCAAGCTCTTGGACCAGGCAAGCTCTTGGACCAGGCAAGCTCCTGGACCAGGCAAGCTCCTGGACCAGGCAAGCTCACGGACCAAGAAAGCTCCTGGACAAGTCAAGCTCCTGGACCAGGCAAGCTTCTGGACCAGGCAAGCTCCTGGACCAGGATAGCTCCTGGACGAGGCAAGCTCCTGGACCAAGCAAGCTGGAGCAGGCAAGCTCCTAGACCAGGCAAGCTCCTCGACCAGGATAGCTCCTGGACCAGGCAAGCTCCTGGACCAGGCACGCTCATGGACCATGCAAGCTCCTACACTAGGCAAGCAACTGGACCAGGCAAGCTTCTGGACCAGGCAAACTCGTGGACCAGGCACGCTCCTGGACCAAGGAAGCTCTTGGACCACGCAAGCTCCAAGACCAGGCAAGCTCCTGGATCGGGCAAGCTCCTGGACCACGCAAGCTCTTGGACCAGGCAAGCTCTTGGACGAGGCAAGCTCCTGGACTAGGCAAGCTCCTGGACCAGGCAAGGTCCTAGACCATGCAAGCTCCTGGACTACGCAAGCTCTTCGACCAGGCACGCTCCTGGACTAGGCAAGCTCTTGGACGAGGCAGGCTTCTGGACCAAGCAAGCTCTTCGACCAGGCAAGGTCCTAGACCAAGCAAGCTCCTGGACCAGGCAAGCTCAATGACCAGGCACGCTCGTGGACCATGCACGCTCTTGAACCATGCAAGCTCTTGGACCAGGCAGGCTCGTGGACCAGGGAAGCTCCTGGACCAGGCAAGCTCCTGGAATAGGCAAGCTCCTGGACCTGGCAAGCTCTTGGACCAGGAAAGCTCCTGGACCAGGCAAGCTCCTAGACCAGGCACGCTCGTGGAACAGGCAATCTCCTAGACCAGGCAAGCTCCTGGACCAGGCAAGCTCCTGGACCAGGATAGCTCCTGGACCAGGCAAGCTCGTGGACTAGGCACGCTCCTGGACCAGGCAAACTCGTGGACCAGGCACGCTCCTTGACCAGGATAGCTCTTAGACCAGGCAAGCTCTTGGACTAGGCAAGCTTCTGGACCAGGCAAACTCGTGGACCAGGCACGCTCCTGGACCAGGCAAGCTCCTGACAAGGCAAGCTCCTAGACCAGGCAAGCTCGTGGACTAGGCAAGCTCCTAGATAACGCAAGCTCTTGGACCAGGCAAGCTCTTGGACCAGGCAAGCTCCAGGACCAGGCAAGCTCCTGGACCAGGCAAGCTCTTGGACCAAGCAAGCTCCTGGACCACGCAAGCTCTTGGACCCGGCAGGCTTCTGGACCAAGCAAGATTTTGGATGAGGCAAGCTCCTGGACCACGCAAGCTCCTGGACCAGGCACGCTCGTGGACCATACACGCTCTTGGACCAGGCAAGCTCTAGGACCAGGTAGGCTCGTGGACCAGGCAAGCTCCTAGACCAGGCAAGCTTCCGGACCAGGCAAGCTCCTAGACCACGAAAGCTTCTGGACCAGGCAAGCTCCTGGACCAGGCTCGCTTGTGGACCTGGCACACTCCTGGCCCAGGCACGCTCTTGGACCAGCCAAGCTCGTAGATCAGGCACGACCCTGGACCAGGCAAGCTCCTAGACCAAGCAAGCTCCTGGACCAGGCAATCTCTTGGACCAGGAAAGCTCCTGGACCAGGCAAACTCCTGGACGAGGCAAGCTAACAGACCAAGAAAGCTCCTAGACAAGGCAAGCTCTTGGACCAGGCACGCTCGTGGAACAGGCAAGCTCCTAGACCAGGCAAGCTCCTAGACCAGGATAGCTCATGGAACAGGCAAGCTCCTAGACTACGCAAGCTCCTGGACCATGCAAGCTCTTAGACCACGCAAGCTCCTGGACCAGGCAAGCTTTTGGACCACGCAAACTCATGGACCAGGCACGCTCCTGGACCAGGCAAGCTCTTGGACCAGGCAAGCTCCTAGACGAGGCAAGCTCCTAGACCAGGCAAGCTCCTAGACCACGCAAGCTGTTGGACCAGGCAAGCTATTGGACCAGGCAAGCTCCTGGACCAGGCAAGCTCCTGGACCAGGCAAGCTCCTCGACCACGCAAGCTCCTGGACCACGCAAGCTCTTGGACCAGGCACGCTCCTGGACCAGGCATGCTCTTGGACAAGGCAGGCTTTTGGCCAAGCAAGCTATTGGACCACGCAAGCTCCCGGACCAGGCAAGCTCTTGGACCAGGCAAGCTCCTGGACCAGGCAAGCTCTTGGACCAGGAAAGCTCCTGGACCACGCAAGCTCCTGGACCAGGCAAGCTCCTGGACCAGGATAGCTCCTGGACAAGGCAAGCTCCTGGACCAGGCACGCTCCTGGACCATGCAAGCTCCTAGACCAGGCAAGCTCCTCGACGAGGCAAGCTTCTGGACCAGGCAAACTCAGGGACCAGGCACGCTCCTGGACCAGGCAAGCTCCTGGACCAAGCAAGCTCCTGGACCAGGCAAGCTCCTAGACCAGGCAAGCTCCTAGACCAGGCAAGCTCCTGGACCAGGCAAGCTCCTAGACCAGGCAAGCTCGTGGATTTGGCAAGCTCCTGGACCACGCAAGCTCTTGGACCAGGCAAGCTCTTGGACCAGGCAAGCTCCTGGACCAGGCAAGCTTTTGGACCATGCAAGCTCCAAGACTACGCAAGCTCTTGGACCAAGCACGCTCCTGGACCAGGCAAGCTCCTAGACCACGAAAGCTTGTGGACCAGGCAAGCTCCTGGACCAGGCTCGCTTGTGGACCAGGAACGCTCCTGGACCAGGCAAGCTCCTAGACCAAGCAATCTCAGGGACCAGACTATCTCTTGGACCAGGAAAGCTCCTGGACCAGAGAACAAGGGCCTAGCGTGTGCAAAATAAAAAGAACAAGGGCCTAGCGTGTGCAAAATCGCAAGAACAAGGGCCTAGCGTGTGCAAAATTGCGAGAACAAGGGCCTAGCGAGTGCAAAATAGCAAGAGCAAGGGCCTAGCGTGTGTAAAAAATTAAGAACAAGGGCCTAGCGTTCGCGAAATAGCAAGAACAACGGCCTAGCGTGTGCAAAATAGAAAGAACAAGGGTCTAGCATGTGCAAAATTGCAAGAACAAGGGCCTAGCCTGTGCAAAATAAAAAGAACAAGGGCATAGCGTGTGCAAAATAGCAAGAACAAGGGCCTAGCGTGTGCAAAATAAAAAGAACAAGGGCCTAGCGTTTGCAAAATAAAAAGAACAAGGGCCTAGCATGTGCAAAATAAAAAGAACAAGGGCCTAGTGTGTGCAAAATAAAAAGAACAAGGGCATAGCGTGTGCAAAATAGCAAGAACAAGGGCCTAGCGTGTGCAAAATAAAAAGAACAAGGGCCTAGCGTGTGCAAAATAAAAAGAACAAGGGCATAGCGTGTGCAAAATAAGAAGAGCAAGGGCCTAGCGTGTGCAAAATAAATAGAACAAGGGCCTAGCGTGGGCAAAATTGCAAGAACAAGGGCCTAGCGTGTGCAAAATTGCAAGAACAAGGGCATAGCGTGTGCAAAATAGCAAGAACAAGGGCCTAGCGTGTGCAAAATAAAAAGAACAAGGGCCTAGCGTGTGCAAAATAAAAAGAACAAGGGCCTTGCGTGTGCAAAATAAAAAGAACAAGGGCCTAGCGTGTGCAAAATTGCAAGAACAAGGGCCTAGCGTGTGCAAAATTGCAAGAACAAGGGACTAGCGAGTGCAAAATAGCAAGAGCAAGGGCCTAGCGTGTGCAAAAAATCAAGAACAAGGGCCGAGCGTTCGCGAAATAGCAAGAACAAGGGCCTAGCGTGTGCAAAATAAAAAGAACAAGGGTCTAGCATGTGCAAAATTGCAAGAACAAGGGCCTAGCGTATGCAAAATAAAAAGAACAAGGGCATAGCGTGTGCAAAATAGCAAAAACAAAGGCCTAGCATGTGCAAAATAAAAAGAACAAGGGCCTAGCGTGTGAAAATAAAAAGAACAAGGGCCTAGCGTGTGCAAAATAAAAAGAACAAGGGCCTAGCGTGTGCAAAATTTCAAGAACAAGGGCCCAGCGAGTGCAAAATAGCAAGAACAAGGGCCTAGCGTGTGCAAAAAATCAAGAACAAGGGCCTAGCATTCGCGAAATAGCAAGAACAAGGGCCTTGCGTGTGCAAAATAAAAAGAACAAGGGTCAAGCATGTGCAAAATTGCAAGAACAAGGGCCTAGCGTGTGCAAAATTGCAAGAACAAGGGCCTAGCGAGTGCAAAATAGCAAGAGCAAGGGCCTAGCGTGTGCAAAAAATCAAGAACAAGGGCCTAGCGTTCGCGAAATAGCAAGAACAAGGGCCAAGCGTGTGCAAAATAAAAAGAACAAAGGTCTAGCATGTGCAAAACTGCAAGAACAAGGGCCTAGCGTGTGCAAAATAAAAAGAACAAGGGCCTAGCGTGTGCAAAATTGCAAGAACAAGGGCCTAGCATGTGCAAAATTGCAAGAACAAGGGACTAGCGAGTGCAAAATAGCAAGAGCAAGGGCCTAGCGTGTGCAAAAAATCAAGAACAAGGGCCGAGCGTTCGCGAAATAGCAAAAACAAGGGCCTAGCGTGTGCAAAATTGCAAGAACAAGGGCCTAGCGTGTGCAAAATTGCAAGAACAAGGGCCTAGCGAGTGCAAAATAGCAAGAGCAAGGGCCTAGCGTGTGCAAAAAATCAAGAACAAGGGCCTAGCGTTCGCGAAATAGCAAGAACAAGGGCCAAGCGTGTGCAAAATAAAGAGAACAAAGGTCTAGCATGTGCAAAACTGCAAGAACAAGGGCCTAGCGTGTGCAAAATAAAAAGAACAAGGGCCTAGCGTGTGCAAAATTGCAAGAACAAGGGCCTAGCATGTGCAAAATTGCAAGAACAAGGGACTAGCGAGTGCAAAATAGCAAGAGCAAGGGCCTAGCGTGTGCAAAAAATCAAGAACAAGGGCCGAGCGTTCGCGAAATATTAAAAACAAGGGCCTAGTGTGTGCAAAATAAACAGAACAAGGGTCTAGCATGTGCAAAATTGCAATAACAAGGGCCTAGCGTGTGCAAAATAAAAAGAACAAGGGCATAGCATGTGCAAAATAGCAAAAACAAGGGCCTAGCATGTGCAAAATAAAAAGAACAAGGGCCTAGCGTGTGAAAATAAAAAGAACAAGGGCCTAGCGTGTGCAAAATAAAAAGAACAAGGGCCTAGCGTGTGCAAAATTGCAAGAACAAGGGCCTAGCGTGTGCAAAATTGCAAGAACAAGGGCCTAGCGAGTGCAAAATAGCAAGAGCAAGGGCCTAGCGTGTGCAAAAAATCAAGAACAAGGGCCTAGCGTTCGCGAAATAGCAAGAACAAGGGCCTTGCGTGTGCAAAATAAAAAGAACAAGGGTCTAGCATGTGCAAAATTGCAAGAACAAGGGCCTAGCGTGTGCAAAATTGCAAGAACAAGGGCCTAGCGAGTGCAAAATAGCAAGAGCAAGGGCCTAGCGTGTGCAAAAAATCAAGAACAAGGGCCTAGCGTTCGCGAAATAGCAAGAACAAGGGCCAAGCGTGTGCAAAATAAAAAGAACAAAGGTCTAGCATGTGCAAAACTGCAAGAACAAGGGCCTAGCGTGTGCAAAATAAAAAGAACAAGGGCCTAGCGTGTGCAAAATTGCAAGAACAAGGGCCTAGCATGTGCAAAATTGCAAGAACAAGGGACTAGCGAGTGCAAAATAGCAAGAGCAAGGGCCTAGCGTGTGCAAAAAATCAAGAACAAGGGCCGAGCGTTCGCGAAATAGCAAAAACAAGGGCCTAGCGTGTGCAAAATTGCAAGAACAAGGGCCTAGCGTGTGCAAAATTGCAAGAACAAGGGCCTAGCGAGTGCAAAATAGCAAGAGCAAGGGCCTAGCGTGTGCAAAATAAAAAGAACAAAGGTCTAGCATGTGCAAAACTGCAAGAACAAGGGCCTAGCGTGTGCAAAATAAAAAGAACAAGGGCCTAGCGTGTGCAAAATTGCAAGAACAAGGGCCTAGCATGTGCAAAATTGCAAGAACAAGGGACTAGCGAGTGCAAAATAGCAAGAGCAAGGGCCTAGCGTGTGCAAAAAATCAAGAACAAGGGCCGAGCGTTCGCGAAATAGCAAAAACAAGGGCCTAGTGTGTGCAAAATAAAAAGAACAAGGGTCTAGCATGTGCAAAATTGCAAGAACAAGGGCCTAGCGTGTGCAAAATAAAAAGAACAAGGGCATAGCATGTGCAAAATAGCAAAAACAAGGGCCTAGCATGTGCAAAATAAAAAGAACAAGGGCCTAGCGTGTGAAAATAAAAAGAACAAGGGCCTAGCGTGTGCAAAATAAAAAGAACAAGGGCCTAGCGTGTGCAAAATTGCAAGAACAAGGGCCTAGCGTGTGCAAAATTGCAAGAACAAGGGCCTAGCGAGTGCAAAATAGCAAGAGCAAGGGCCTAGCGTGTGCAAAAAATCAAGAACAAGGGCCTAGCGTTCGCGAAATAGCAAGAACAAGGGCCAAGCGTGTGCAAAATAAAAAGAACAAAGGTCTAGCATGTGCAAAATTGCAAGAACAAGGGCCTAGCGTGTGCAAAATAAAAACAACAAGGGCCTAGCGTGTGCAAAATTGCAAGAACAAGGGCCTAGCATGTGCAAAATTGCAAGAATAAGGGACTAGCGAGTGCAAAATAGCAAGAGCAAGGGCCTAGCGTGTGCAAAAAATCAAGAACAAGGGCCGAGCGTTCGCGAAATAGCAAAAACAAGGGCCTAGTGTGTGCAAAATAAAAAGAACAAGGGTCTAGCATGTGCAAAATTGCAAAAACAAGGGCCTAGCGTGTGCAAAATAAAAAGAACAAGGGCATAGCATGTGCAAAATAGCAAAAACAAGGGCCTAGCATGTGCAAAATAAAAAGAACAAGGGCCTAGCGTGTGAAAATAAAAAGAACAAGGGCCTAGCGTGTGCAAAATAAAAAGAACAAGGGCCTAGCGTGTGCAAAATTGCAAGAACAAGGGCCTAGCGTGTGCAAAATTGCAAGAACAAGGGCCTAGCGAGTGCAAAATAGCAAGAGCAAGGGCCTAGCGTGTGCAAAAAATCAAGAACAAGGGCCTGGCGTTCGCGAAATAGCAAGAACAAGGGCCAAGCGTGTGCAAAATAAAAAGAACAAAGGTCTAGCATGTGCAAAATTGCAAGAACAAGGGCCTAGCGTGTGCAAAATAAAAAGAACAAGGGCCTAGCGTGTGCAAAATTGCAAGAACAAGGGCCTAGCATGTGCAAAATTGCAAGAATAAGGGACTAGCGAGTGCAAAATAGCAAGAGCAAGGGCCTAGCGTGTGCAAAAAATCAAGAACAAGGGCCGAGCGTTCGCGAAATAGCAAAAACAAGGGCCTAGTGTGTGCAAAATAAAAAGAACAAGGGTCTAGCATGTGCAAAATTGCAAGAACAAGAGCCTAGCGTGTGCAAAATAAAAAGAACAAGGGCATAGCATGTGCAAAATAGCAAAAACAAGGGCCTAGCATGTGCAAAATAAAAAGAACAAGGGCCTAGCGTGTGAAAATAAAAAGAACAAGGGCCTAGCGTGTGCAAAATAAAAAGAACAAGGGCCTAGCGTGTGCAAAATTGCAAGAACAAGGGCCTAGCGTGTGCAAAATTTCAAGAACAAGGGCCCAGCAAGTGCAAAATAGCAAGAACAAGGGCCTAGCGTGTGCAAAAAATCAAGAACAAGGGCCTAGCATTCGCGAAATAGCAAGAACAAGGGCCTTGCGTGTGCAAAATAAAAAGAACAAGGGTCTAGCATGTGCAAAATTGCAAGAACAAGGGCCTAGCGTGTGCAAAATAAAAAGAACAAGCACATAGCGTGTGCAAAATAGCAAGAACAAGGGCATAGCGTGTGCAAAATAAAAAGAACAAAGGCCTAGAGTGTGCAAAATAAAAAGAAAAAGGGCCTAGCGTGTGCAAAATAGAAAGAACAAGGGCCTAGCATGTGCAAAATTGCAAGAACAAGGTCCTAGCGAGTGCAGAATAGCAAGAGCAAGGGCCTAGCGTGTGCAAAAAATCAAGAACAAGGGCCGAGTGTTAGCGAAATAGCAAGAACAAGGGCCTAGCGTGTGCAAAATTAAAAGAACAAGGGCCTAGCGTGTGCAAAATAAAAAGAACAAGGGCCTAGCGTGTGCAAAAAAAAAAGAACAAGGGCATAGCGTGTGCAAAATAAAAAGAACAAGGGCCTAGTGTGTGCAAAATTGCAAGAACAAAGGCCTAGCGTGTGCAAAATTGCAAGAACAAGGGCCTAGCGAGTGCAAAATAGCAAGATCAAAGGCCTAGCGTGTGCAAAAAATCAAGAACAAGGGCCTAGCGTTCGCGAAATAGCAAGAGCAAGGGCCTAGCGTGTGCAAAATAAATAGAACAAGGGTCTAGCATGTGCAAAATTGCAAGAACAAGGGCCTAGCGTGTGCACAATAAAAAGAACAAGGGCCTAGCGTGTGCAAAATTGCAAGAACAAGGGCCTAGCGTGTGCAAAATTGCGAGAACAAGGGCCTAGCGAGTGCAAAATAGCAAGAGCAAGGGCCTAGCGTGTGCAAAAAATCAAGAACAAGGGCCTAGCGTTCGCAAAATAGCAAGAACAAGGGCCTAGCGTGTGCAAAATAAAAAGAACAAGGGTCTAGCATGTGCAAAATTGCAAGAACAAGGGCCTAGCCTGTGCAAAAAAAAAAAAAAAAGGGCATAGCGTGTGCAAAATAGCAAGAACAAGGGCCTAGCGTGTGCAAAATAAAAAGAACAAGGGCCTAGCGTGTGCAAAATAAAAAGAACAAGGGCCTAGTGTGTGCAAAATTGCAAGAACAAAGGCCTAGCGTGTGCAAAATTTCAAGAACAAGGGCCTAGCGACTGCAAAACAGCAAGAGCAAGGGCGTAACGAGTGCAAAAAATCAAGAACAAGGGCCTAGCGTTCGCGAAATAGCAAGAACAAGGGCCAGCGTGTGCAAAATAAAAAGAACAAGGGTCTAGCATGTGCAAAATTGCAAGAACAAGGGCCTAGCGTGTGCAAAATAAAAAGAACAAGCACAAAGCGTATGCAAAATAGCAAGAAAAAGGGCCTAGCGTGTGCAAAATAAAAAGAACAAGGGCCTAGCGTGTGCAAAATAAAAAGAAAAAGGGCCTAGCGTGTGCAAAATAAAAAGAATAAGGGCCTAGCGTGTGCAAAATTGCAAGAACAAGGGCCTAGCGAGTGCAGAATAGCAAGAGCAAGGGCCTAGCGTGTGCAAATAATCAAGAACAAGGGCCGAGTGTTCGCGAAATAGCAAGAACAAAGGCCTAGCGTGTGCAAAATAAAAAGAACAAGGGTCTAGCATGTGCAAAATTGCAAGAACAAGGGCCTAGCGTGTGCAAAATAAAAAGAACAGGGGCATAGCGTGTGCAAAATAGCAAGAACAAGGGCCTAGCGTATGCAAAATTAAAAGAACAAGGGCCTAGCGTGTGCAAAATTAAAAGAACAAGGGCCTAGCATGTGCAAAAGTTCAAGAACAAGGGCCTAGCGAGTGCAAAATAGCAAGAGCAAGGGCCTAGCGTGTGCAAAAAAACAAGAACAAGGGCCTAGCGTTCGCGAAATAGCAAGAGCAAGGGCCTAGTGTGTGCAAAATAAAAAGAACAAGGGTCTAGCATGTGCAAAATTGCAAGAACAAGGGCGTAGCGTGCGCAAAATAAAAAGAACTAGGGCATAGCGTGTGCAAAATAAAAAGAACAAGGGCATAGCGTGTGCAAAATAGCAAGAACAAGGGCCTAGCGTGTGCAAAATTGCGAGAACAAGGGCCTAGCGTGTGCAAAATTGCAAGAACAAGGGCCTAGCGAGTGCAAAATAGCAAGAGCAAGGGCCTAGCGTGTGCAAAAAATCAAGAACAAGGGCCTAGCGTTCGCGAAATAGCAAGAACAAGGGCCTAGCGTGTGCAAAATAAAAAGAACAAGGGCCTAGTGTGTGCAAAATAAAAAGAACAAGGGCATAGCGTGTGCAAACTAGCAAGAACAAGGGCCTAGCGTGTGCAAAATAAAAAAAACAAGGGTCTAGCGTGTGCAAAATAAAAAGAACAAGGGCATAGCGTGTGCAAAATAAAAAGAACAAGGGCCTAGCGTGTGCAAAATAAATAGAACAAGGGCCTAGCGTGGGCAAAATTGCAAGAACAAGGGCCTAGCGTGTGGAAAATTGCAAGAACAAGGGCCTAGCGAGTGCAAAATTGCAAGAGCAAGGGCCTAGCGTGTGCAAAAAATCAAGAACAAGGGCCTAGCGTTCGTGAAATAGCAAGAGCAGGGGCCTAGCGTGTGCAAAATAAAAAGAACAAGGGCATAGCGTGTGCAAAATAAAAAGAACAAGGGCATAGCGTGTGCAAAATAGCAAAAACAAGGGCCTAGCGTGTGCAAAATTGCAAGAACAAGGGTCTAGCGTGTGCAAAATAGCAAAAACAAGGGCCTAGCGTGTGCGAAATAAAAAGAACAAATGCCTAGCGTGTGCAAAATAAAAAGAACAAGGGCCTAGCGTGTGCAAAGTTGCAAGAACAAGGGCCTAGCGTGTGCAAAATTGCAAGAACAAGGGCCTAGCGAGTGCAAAATAGCAAGAGCAAGGGCCTAGCGTGTGCAAAAAATCAAGAACAAGGGCCTAGCGTTCGCGAAATAGCAAGAACAAGGGCCTTCCGTGTGCAAAATAAAAAGAACAAGGGCCTAGTGTGTGCAAAATAAAAAGAACAAGGGCATAGCGTGTGCAAAATAGCAAGAACAAGGGCCTAGCATGTGCAAAATAAAAAGAACAAGGGCCTAGCGTGTGCAAAATAAAAAGAACAAGGGCCTAGCGTGGGCAAAATTGCACGAACAAGGGCCTAGCGTGTGCAAAATTGCAAGAACAAGGGCCTAGCGAGTGCAAAATTGCAAGAGCAAGGGCCTAGCGTGTGCAAAAAATCAAGAACAAGGGCCTAGCGTGTGCAAAATAAAAAGAACAAGGGCATAGCGTGTGCAAAATAAAAAGAACAAACGCATAGCGTGTGCAAAATAGCAAAAACAAGGGCCTAGCGTGTGCAAAATTGCAAGAACAAGGGTCTAGCGTGTGCAAAATAGCAAAAACAAGGGCCTAGCGTGTGCAAAATAAAAAGAACAAATGCCTAGCGTGTGCAAAATAAAAAGAACAAGGGCCTAGCGTGTGCAAAATAAAAAGAACGAGGGCCTAGCGTGTGCAAAATTGCAAGAACAAGGGCCTAGCGTGTGCAAAATTGAAAGAACAAGGGCCTAGCGAGTGCAAAATAGCAAGAGCAAGGGCCTAGCGTGTGCAAAAAATCAAGAACAAGGGCCTAGCGTTCGCGAAATAGCAACAACAAGGGCAAAGCGTGTGCAAAACAAAAAGAACAAGGGTCTAGCATGTGCAAAATTGCAAGAACAAGGGCCTAGCATGTGCAAAATAAAAAGAACAAGGGCCTTGCGTGTGCAAAATTGCAAGAACAAGGGCCTAGAGTGTGCAAAATTGCAAGAACAAGGGACTAGCGAGTGCAAAATAGCAAGAGCAAGGGCCTAGCGTGTGCAAAAAATCAAGAACAAGGGCCGAGCGTTCGCGAAATAGCAAAAACAAGGGCCTAGTGTGTGCAAAATAAAAAGAACAAGGGTCTAGCATGTGCAAAATTGCAAGAACAAGGGCCTAGCGTGTGCAAAATAGAAAGAACAAGGGCATAGCGTGTGCAAAATAGCAAAAACAAGGGCCTAGCGTGTGCAAAATAAAAAGAACAAGGGCCTAGCGTGTGCAAAATAAAAAGAACAAGGGCCTAGCGTGTGCAAAATAAAAAGAACAAGGGCATAGCGTGTGCAAAATAGCAAGAACAAGGGCCTAGCGTGTGCAAAAAAAAAAGAACAAGGGCCTAACGTGTGCAAAATAAAAAGAACAAGGGCCTAGCGTGTGCAAAATTGCAAGAACAAGGGCCTAGCTTGTGCAAAATTGCAAGAACAAGGGACTAGCGAGTGCAAAATAGCAAGAGCAAGGGCCTAGCGTGTGCAAAAAATCAAGAACAAGGGCCGAGCGTTCGCGAAATAGCAAAAACAAGGGCCTAGCGTCTGCAAAATAAAAAGAACAAGGGTCTAGCATGTGCAAAATTGCAAGAACAAGGGCCTAGCGTGTGCAAAATAAAAAGAACAAGGGCATAGCGTGTGTAAAATAGCAAAAACAAGGGCCTAGCGTGTGCAAAATAAAAAGAACAAGGGCCTAGCGTGTGAAAATAAAAAGAACAAGGGCCTAGCGTGTGCAAAATAAAAAGAACAAGGGCCTAGCGTGTGCAAAGTTGCAAGAACAAGGGCCTAGCGTGTGCAAAATTGCAAGAACAAGGGCCTAGCGAGTGCAAAATAGCAAGAGCAAGGGCCTAGCGTGTGCAAACAATCAAGAACAAGGGCCTAGCGTTCGCGAAATAGCAAGAACAAGGGCCAAGCGTGTGCAAAATAAAAAGAACAAAGGTCTAGCATGTGCAAAATTGCAAGAACAAGGGCCTAGCGTGTGCAAAATAAAAAGAACAAGGGCCTAGCGTGTGCAAAATTGCAAGAACAAGGGCCTAGCATGTGCAAAATTGCAAGAACAAGGGACTAGTGAGTGCAAAATAGCAAGAGCAAGGGCCTAGCGTGTGCAAAAAA